>BGPR01001192.1:197173-296120 GCA_013235015.1 Araneus ventricosus | reverse complement strand
GCGACTGTCCTTGTCCCAACTAATTGCTGGGATGCCGCCTGGATGCTGCCACGTTTCATGATGCAGGTCCAGGTTTGGGTTTCCGAGTCCCACTCCAAGAAAGGAGACCGTTGGTGCACTATGTTTAGCCCAGTATATGGCTTGCTCCTTTTCGCAGACCAAATCTATTGGCTCGATACCGCTGGTGACCTGGAGAGCAATGGTGGATGTGGTTCGGAAGGCCCCCGTAACTGCCAGTAGAGCTTTCCTCTGGATCGAGGTCAGTTTGGTGACCTGGCGAACTGTGCCCGTCCACCAGGTCGGGGAGGCGTAGACCAGTAGACGTTCCAGGGCTCTCTTGTAGAGTACCTTGAGCACTCGCCCTGAGAGGCCCCTTCTTGTTTTGGCAATTGTCAGCCTGTTGAGAATCCTGGACATTCTATCTCCCACATGGCTTATGTGGGCCATACCATTAAGTCTATCATCCAGGATGACGCCCAGGATCCTCATACACCTGTTCAGCTTGATCGCCTTGCCGGAAAAAGAGCAGTACGGGGGGTGTTTCTGCCTTCCTTTCTTCCCAAACGGTATGAGCTCAGTCTTGGAGTGGGCAAACTGTACTTTGGCTCCTTGGCTCCAGTGTTCCAGGGTGGCGAGGGCTGTTTGAACCTTTTTCTGGATCGTGTGCTTACCGGATGCTGCTACGAAGAGGTAAAAGTCATCCGCGTAAGCCAGGATCTTGATGTCGTCTTCGAAGGTGAGCCGCAGTGCGTCGTTTGCAATAAGGAGCCAGAGGAGAGGTCCGGAGTTAGAGCCCTGGGGCAGCCTATGGTGTAAGACTTCGTGCTGACTTCATCGCCGTAGGAGAAGGAGGCGCTTCTGTCCTCCAGGAAGCTTGCTATCATCCGAAAGATGTTCTTCGGCAGTCCATTTGGTGGAGGTTGTGAAGTACAAGCGGCCACCAGACCCTACTGAAAGCACTTTGAATGTCCAGGGAGATGAATACGCTATGCTTTTCTTCCGCTCTTGCGGTGTGGATCCATGATTTCAGTTCCAGCACAGCGTCAGTGGCACTTTTCCCTGGCATGAATCCAAATTGCATGCTGTGCAGATGTTGATGACTGAGAAGATGGAAGTAGAGCCGTTTGGTGACCAGCTTGTCCAGCACTTTCCCGAGGGCGTCCAGCAGACAGATCGGCCGGAATGCAGAGGGATCCATGTCATCCTTCTTTGGCTTATTAAACAGTACCAGTCGGGCCGTCCTCCATCTCTTGGGGAAATAACCCCTTTCTAGACAGCAGTTGAAAAGGTCCACCAGGTAATTTGGGTTAATTGCAAAGGCGGCCTTAATTACATCGCCATACAGTCCATCCGGGCCGGGGGCCTTCTTGCTTCTGATCTCTCCGACTGCCATCTTGACTTCCAAATGGGAGAAGGGAGGGTCGACTGGGGAGCTTGGTGGGATTCTGCAATTCCGCCGAATGTCCGCCTGAGCTGGCGAGTCTTGATGAGCATCGTCTGGGAAGTGGTATCTCAGGAGTTCGTGGAGAGCTTCCTCGATGGTGGTGGTAAGGGAGCCATCTTCCTTCCGAACTGCGTTCAGTTGGAATTGTCTCTTGTTTGGATGTGTTAAAGTGGATCCCAAAAGGTTGGTCCTCCGTGATCTCCTCGCAGCTGTCAGCCCATCCATCTCTTTTGGCTTTAAGGAGTTTGTGCCTGTACACTGCTTCTGCTAGTTTGAGGCGTGGGCGCAGGTAGGCTCTGTCTTGGGCTCCCCTGGCTCTGTAAAGCTTTCGTTTGGCTCTCCGGACGTCAGTCCTGAGTACCTCCAGCTGTTTCGTCCACCAGCGTTGTTTTTTGCGGACTGCTGCCTGGGGTCTGACGCTTTTCCTGCATACTCCCTGAATGGCCATGATGTACTGATCCAATGATGAGTCCAGACTATGGAACCTGTTGAACTTGAGACCGGAGATTGCTGACGAGAGATGAGAATTGAAGAGGAGGGGATCGAGTTGCTCCAGTGTGAAAAGAGGGGATTTTCTGCAGGGTTTTTTGCCTGTGTACAGTGAGAAGCTGACACTATTGTGATCGCTTCCTGTTGGCTCAAGGTCGACCTTCCATTTGGAGATGCTGTCAAACAGGAAATGTAATGTAATTGTAAATTAAACTTGCTGCAAGTTTGTAAAACAAGCTTGATGCAAAGACAGCACAAAGAGATAATTATCTTTGTCTCTGTTTTAAAAAAAAACATCCGATTTTTAATAGCATCTCCTAGGCCGTCCTTCTTTTTATTAATTCAATAAATCAATGATAATTTGTAAAAAAAACTAACTTTTTTATAAAAAAAAAATTTGAAGCATTTTCCATCTTTTTACTAAATATAACACTCACACTTTAAAGAAAACTATATCGGCTTTTTCTTAATGTTGAAATTTTAACGTTTATAAACAAAATTAAATCTAAAAAACAGTTAATGTTTAGAAAAATAATAACTTAGACATTTTGTCCCATTTTAAAGTAATTACTTTTGAACTCTAATTTCATAATTTATTCTACTAGCAAAACGTAGTTATTAGCGAAAATCGCTCTCTCTTTGACTTCAAATCATATCCTCAACTGAAAAAATTAATGAAATCAAGAAAAAAGTTTAAAATAAATCGTATACGAATCGAATCGAACGATGTATTAGCGAAATCTATCTTCTCCTCTCAGAGTTTAACTGGCCGAATGGTTATAGCGTCCGCTTCCCGAGCGCTAGGTCGCGAGTTCTATCCTGGGTTGTGTTCGTACTCTGTTTTTGCTATAATTTGCAATGCAAGCTTGCTGCAAGTTCGTCCCATGACAACTTCGAAGCTTTCGTTAACTTGCCGCAAGCTTGCACTCTTGTCATGACAAATTTGTGGCAAGCTTGCTACAAACTAAAATTGCTATCTGGGTTAATACGACAATCTAAAGTAATTAAATCTTTAAAAGTAGTTAAATCTTTTACTACTTCATCAAGATAGTCAATAATGGTAGTTGATAATTAGCAAAGATCAATTACATTTAAAGATTTAATTACTTAATATTTTCTTATTAAATTAAATTAGGGTAACATTTTAACATTTTTTTAACATTAAGTGTGGACTGACTTTCCTCATTCCGTATATATTATTATAATTTTTTTATTTGGGTTTTAATTCAAAGAAATTTGTCAAATATTTACAAAGTAATTCCAAAATCTGACAAAAGAATTTTTCTTGTTCCTTGATAAAGATGTAATTTTTTTAATGTTGTGAAAACTTGCTGAATTTAATAACTTTTTTTCATGTTTTATTTTCTTATGTAATTGGAAAAATAAACGAATGGTTTATAATATTAATTTATAAGATTTATTCATGTTAAAATAATTGGCATGAAAAAAAGTTTATTACTTTTCCTCTCTCTAGAAAACTGGTAAATTTACATCAATATATTGAAAAAAAGTCTGCAATTTATGTTCTATAAAAGTATAATATTATTATAAATGTATATTTTGTAAAAGATAAATGGTTCCCCCCCCCCTTAACAATGGACTTATGAAAGCAAGAAAGATGCATTATAATGCACCTTATAAGAGCAGAAGTTAAATATTCCCACCTCTTACTCTCGGTGTCTTTTGAAAAGATGCGATCAACTTTCCCACTTAAAATTTGCGGATATTTTTCAAAATAATAAAACATAATTTCGAATTGGGAAGCAAATGTACGCTTCTCCATAGCTCCTTTGGCGATTCAAAACTCGAACTGTCAAGGAGAGGGCATGACTTGGGAAATTCAATTCGTGATGAAACTTGGCATATTAGTAGCATACCATTAGGGTGTTCACCCATTAACCTAAAAAAGTGCAATGACCAGCCAATTCGGAGGAAATGACCCTCAAACTTTGGGCACAACTTATATACCAGTAACTCTTCACAAGCAACAAGTGCTCAGATAGTTTAGATGTCAGTGCGCTCGACTACTATTCGCTAGGTCCGCAGGCCGTTCGGTCCTGGGTGCCGTTTTTTCATTTCTTTCAAAATTATTCCAAATTAAATTAAAATTAAAAAATATTTTAAATTAAAAATATTTTAAATTAAAACTTTAATTATTTTTATGCAGAAAATAACTTCATTTATATGATACTTGAATTACAGATAAAATAATAATAAAAATAATATATAAATAGTAAAATAAAATTATAAATACATCTTTAATGGTAATAAATATTAACTATAATAAAAATTATCATTCTAAATTCATTGAAAGTTTTAAATTATTGCGTTTTTATGTTCACAAATTCTTCGTTCATATTTTATCTTAGAAACACTAGAGAGCAGATGTGAATATATTGAATACGTATGCAGATGGTCCAATATTTTAATGATGTAAAAAAAGCAGAGAGCAGCTGTTAATCTATTAAATTCGTAGGCAGATGGTCCGAAATTTCAATAATTGAAAAGGGACCATTGGGTAAATGTCTACTCATTATCGTATGAAATTAGTAGAATTAATTTATAAAATTTATGAGTGATGAAGCCTAAAATATATCTTTCATGTTGTGGGTAATTGTAGTTATGATTTATTAACTTTAAAGTTATATTTATCATTATTTTAGTAATTATAAAGTAAATTTACAAATAATTCAAGTATCATATGAATAAACAGTAATTTTATGTA
This sequence comes from Araneus ventricosus, assembly GCA_013235015.1. Lineage (NCBI taxonomy): Eukaryota > Metazoa > Arthropoda > Arachnida > Araneae > Araneidae > Araneus > Araneus ventricosus. The sequence continues at coordinate 291,462 of BGPR01001192.1, read as the reverse complement.
TAAAAAAATAATATTGTAATTAAAAATAGTTAAAAGTTTTTCATTTAATTTGTAATAATTTTGATAAACTTAAAAACTATGTCAATCTTTCTAATGAAAGAGAGATAATTTTTAATGTCAGCGAAGTTTGTATTCCTACAAATCTAAAGGACCGTTGCTCTTGTGAACGATAGTCATTTATCAATTGTGCAAGGTGTCAAAATATTTTTTGTCTCCAGTGTTTTTATGATAATTATTATTCCGGTTTTTGTATATAATTTAATGTAGAAATATAAAATTACTAGTACAAAATGAAAGATAAAATGGAAATTAATTAATAAATCTAGAATAAACTTCTAAAATTTATGAAAGATAATGCCTAAACAAAAATGTTTTATGATGTGAGTCATTAGAGATAAAATTTATAACCATTAAAGATGTATTTATAATTATTTTACTGTTTATATATTATCATTTCATCTGTAATTCAAGTATCATATAAATAAAGTTATTTTCTGCATAAAAAAATTAAAGTTTTAATTTAAAATATTTTTAAAATTTAATTTGGAATAATTTTGAAAGAAATAAAGAAAACGGCAGCCAGGTCCGAACTGCGGACCTAGTAAATGGTAGTCCAGTGCACTGACATCTAAGCACTTGTTGCTTGTGAAGAGTAACTAGTATATAAGTTGTGCAAAAAGTTTGAGGCCTCCGAATTGGCTGGCCATTGCCCTTTTTTAGATTAATGGGTGAACACCCTAATAGCATGCTACTAATATGCCAAGTTTCATCTCGAGTTGAATTTCCCAAGTCGTGCCTTCTCCTTGTGAATCTGAAACCATAAACAAAAACATCGCAGACGATTGCTTGATTTGCTGCGCGCGCAGCAGAAATACGTCACTTCCTAGCGTAAAGCTAGATGTTCGAAACAGAATCAGACCCCTTCTTTCGGTCGAGAAAAAGTCGTTAACGTCTCGCGGTCGAAAGGCGAAACGCTCCCAACCCAACCGGGGTACCAGAATAGACCCGTTCAGCACTAATTTTCCCCTTACTTGATATAAAAAATGACTATTCATGAAAAGGAATCCTAATAGTTTGGCATAAGTATAAAGTTCTTTTATTAAATTAAAATTTAAGTGAATATTTAAAAAAAAATCTACATACACTAATTTGCAAAAAAAAAAAAAAACACTACTCTTGCCAGTCGCCAGTAGCACAAAAATATTATATAATAATTGCACACTGTTATACAATATTATGAACACCGAATAAACAAAGTATTACAATATAAATACGTAACAAAGTATTGTATAGTATGTATTAGTATTTCCGAGATACTAAATTTTCACAATTAATATAAAAACAATGTTTTTTTTTATAAAAATCTTCATTTGAACTCAGAAAATCACTCGATTTGAGGTTTTATTTAAAAAAACTCCCATAGAACAATTTTTCTTGAAGATTCTGATTATTATATGATTCTTTCAATACAGCGAAAAAGATATTATGAGTTTTACATTTATCTGTATTACGTTTGTTGCTATATAAATGATTTATTGACGGATCAACAAACTTCAAAGGAGTGAAGCGAAGTGAATCAATATCTTGTTGTTTTGGTTTTTCAAAACCGAAAGTTTCGCTCTTGTGTCATTTGATAATCCATCTTTGTTTCGCTTTCGATTATTCCCGTCTTTTACATGTTATGACTTAAAATGTAAAATATATTTATTGTAGTATTGCATGTGTAACCTGAACATTAGAATGTATTATTTTTATTTATCGTGCAATGCTCTAAAAAATCAGCGTTAGAACAACTTAAAAAATTATTATATTTATTAGACATCTTATTTTTTTTTATAGACATGGATGTTTCTTTGGGAAATGAAAATTATTTTCAAGATAAATTTGCAGCGACTGACAAGTGTCATTCTCCTGAAGTTATTGACAATGAAGGAAAGCCAAAAAGATTTGATATTGAGAGTTTTCTTACTACAGTTAATGATCTGAATGAATCTTCTGGAAAAGGGACCGAATTAAATTTACCTGTTACCATCATGCCATGTCTGGATACATTAATTGAAAATGTTGTTGGTGAATTGCATAAATTCGATTCAATTAATAATTTGACTATTTCGTCTAACTTTATTGAAGATCCTTCTGTTGTATCAAGTAAAGGTGTTCCCGAACACAGCTTAAGCAATTACGCTTTTTCTGATTTCGAAAAAATTGGCACTATTGAAAGCTCTGTACAAAAAATTGAGAAAAATTGTCCAAATCCTGAATTTGAAGAAGCTGCATCTTGTGAAGTTAATGTAAACAGAAGAGCGGATTCAAGTTCTGCTGCCTTATTTGAAACAGACCATACTCCATCAAATCATAGTTTAAGAGAAAAAGAGGAAGAAAAGTGTGAGGTACATTTAAATTATAAGAAAATTGAATCTGAAAAATTGGTTGATGAGTCGAATGAAATGCAGTCTTCATATGAAGTTAACAACTTTGAACAAGAGAAAAAGTCACTTGAATTTCAAAATAATAATCTGACAGGAAATTTTGTGAATACACCATTTGAGCAGTCTAATAAAACAGATGATATTGTAAATGCTGAAGCCATATGTGACGGTCAGTTTAATGGTTCTGAAGACTGTGAAATGCAGCGTTCTACAGATGAGCAAAGTGATCAGTCTGAAGTGTCTGGGATAATGCCATCCAAAGATTCAGTAAATTCCTTGGAAATGGATAAAAATTTATTAGAGTCCAATTTGAATGAAATTTCCTCCATGGATCTCAATAATACTGTTGTAAATTTTGAACTTGGAGAAGAAGAACAAGTGATGGAATCAGATAAAAATGAAAGCAAAGCGAAAGAAAATTCAAATGAAAGATATTGTAACATGAAAAAAAATGGTGAAAAATCTGAAAATCAGTATGGATGTGAGGTATTAAAAGGAATTGAAAATAATGTAAATTTAAAAGAAAAATATGCAGATGTGATTAAAAATTCTAAAGATAAGTGTTCGTTTGTTGATAATAAATTGCATTCTTCATCAGATATGAAATCTTGTAAAGTTGTTCTCGACAGATTGAAACCTCATATATTAAAGAGATTTTTACATCTTTCAAATTTAAACCCAATCCAGATATTGCAATCAGATGTAAGAAAAGATAGAAATCTTAATACATACAGCAAGGAAAAATCACAAAGAAAATTAAACAGGAATTTGATAATCAAAAATGTTCAGGGTGCGAATAAAGGGAAAAAATTGAATTGTCAAGGAAATGCTCGTAAGGTAGATATCATGGAAAAACATAATTCAAAGTCTAAAAAGGCAGGTAAACACTTTAGTGTAGAAAAAAATGCTAACATTTACACGGACAATGAAGAAGAAATGTTCAATAGATGTTCAAATTTGATCAAATGTTCAACATCTACCAAGCCTAAAAAGACTGTATATGGAAAATTGGTGGGAAATTCTCTTTTGAATGAAGATGACTCGAATGAAAGTTTTGAGAATGAGCAAGAGAACGAAACCATGAGTTCTGATAAAAAGAATACAATAAAAGAATTGGATGAAAAACTATTGAATCAACAAAAAAGCTGTGAGAAAAGAAATTTCTTCGAAAGAGAATTAACAGTTGAAAGAGATTTGCAGTGTCATTCAAAATCCGATGGTTTATTCGAATCCGAATTGTTAAATTTAAAAGATGGAAACTCATCAGTGAGCAAAGTAACAAATTCATATAGCGAGTTTGATAAGACTCGGAACTCTTCATTTATGCTAAAACCCTGTAAAGTTGTGCTGGAAAGATTAAATTCTGAGACCTTAAAGATGCATTCTCTTGATGTATATTCATTCTCAAACTTGATATCACAGTGTGATACTGTTTTTTGTTCTGATAGAGGTACAATGCTGTTGGATAGTTGCTTAAGTAGCTCTCCAGAAAAACAGGAGGATGAGGAAATCATACTTAAAAAAATTCAAAATAAAAGTCCATTTAACAGACTAAAAAAAATGTCTCATAAAAAGCTCAATTCTAAACTAAGAAATGATGAAGTTGATTTGAAGTCTCTAAAAATGGTTTCATCAAAAATCAATAAGGGAAAAGAGATTGTGTTTGAGTTGAATAAAAATATTTCAAGTCATGTCCTGGATTCCAATCTGATAAAGAAACAAGAAGATATACAAAAAAAGGAATTTAAAGGTACATCTAAAAGGGGTTCTACATATTTTCAGATTTTAAAACATGCAAAAAGAGCTCGAAAATTAAATGAAGTTACTGTGGCAAAAAATAATAAAAAATGGATGCATAAGTCGAGCCCAAGTATGAAATTGAATATAAAAGATAATAACTTGAATGAAATTCCTGAAAAAAAACGTCAGAAAGTTAAATATAATAAAAAAGAAATTGATGATTTAAAAGCATTATACTCAATAAAAGAATGTAGGATTGTATTGGAAAAGCTGGACTCTCATATTCTAGAAAGTTATTTATACAAATCAAAGTTGAATATAAATCAGGTATCTCAAGTTTTCCAAAGTTATCAGTATAATATTGATAGTGATATAAATGCGTGTATTGGTAGTGAAATTGTGCATATTGACAGAGATGGAAATCGGACAGTCAAGCCCCAAAAACATTTGTTGAAGAAACATGACATAAACAAGACCAGAGAAGAATGTGTGCAGAGTGCAAAACTGAAGAAAGAACGTATTTTAAAAACAAATTTTTCATTTGATTCAAAAGGCAAAAGAAAAACTGGTTCAACATTCATAAAAATAAATACATCAAAACCAGATAATGCAATTTACCATTCTGGGGAAAGTGAAACAGCAGAAGAGCCTGTTTTATGTTCTGGTGATTCACAGGATAATCCATATTTAAATTCTGTCCCCCAAGTAAATGCAATAGATAATAACTGGATGGAATTAGATCAAGCAAATAGGTTAATAGTAGAACAGATTCTGATGAAAAAATGCAATGTTATGTTAGAACAATGTGATTTTGCTATTTTAGAGAAATATTTAGGCAAAGACTGGTCTAAAAATTTACCCGAAAGGGTTCATAAGAAAAGTTGTAATGTTGATTTAATGGATTTTGAAGATAGCCTAGCTTCAAATTCTACATACAGTGTTTTTTCAGATTCAGAATATGGAGATGTTTCAGAGTCTAGTTACCAAATGGATCCCAGTTCAGACTTCGATGATAACCATTCTATTGAACATGAATTGGAATTTTGTGACAAGAAAGAGCATAAAGATCTTTTTTGCAAATCATGCAAGAGAAAATTCAAAACATATTCATCTCTTCTCTCTCATGAAAAAAAGACTCATAAAACTTATTGTTTTAAATGTGTTCTGTGTAAAGAGGTTTCAAAAAAAAGAGATAGTTACATTAATCACATGAAGAGAAATCATCCTGAAGTTGAACCGTATGTTTGTGATTATCCTAAATGTGAAGAAAGTTTTCGAAATAAGAAGCAACTTTCTGATCATCAAAAGTCTCACCAGAGGTATTGTTGCAGATTTTGTAAAAAACGCTATGCAAAAAAGACTCTTCTACAGCGACATGTTTCAGATTGTCACTGAGTTTTATTATAACTCAAAGAAATAGTTGATTTTTCAAATGATTGGTTTTGTTTGAAGGGCTTTCAATGAAGTTAATCATATCGCATGTGGGTACTTTTTTGTTAGTACAATAGCAGCCAAACTGTATGTTACTTATTGTAACTTTATGTGATTAAATGTCTATTTTTTTTGCTAATATTATAGTTTTAGAGGATGTACATGGTACAGCTACAAACATTTTGACCTTTGCCAATCCAGTGATGTTTCCACATGGCCTGTCTGGGCCCTTGTGCTATTAAACAATAACTCGTTTTCCTTGTGGAAATAAAGATAGTTATTAGGCATGCTCTGTTATTTAAGAAATAATAGGATAGTCTTTTTAATTATTATTATGTAAAAGTATTTCATTTACATAAGCTAATATTGTAAAAATATTAGAACATTCCTTTTATTATTATTATGGCTCAGGGAAAATCGCATAAAGAGAGAGATTAAAGGTGCATTTTAACAACAAACATTGTAAAATGTTTACTTCTTTACAAATGTATATTTATACATGTTAATTCATTGATATGCAAATGGAAGATTTCTAATATTCAAAGCAGAATGTTAGTCATTTGTTAGAATTCCACTGATTTCAAATTCATGTCTTTTATATGTAACATTTTGTATGATGTTAGATAAAATTTGTTGGTTTATTTCCCAGGAGCAGAATTATATCCAGTGTCCTGCAACATGACCTCAAACAGTTAAAAATGTTCTGCAGGCAGTTTGTCCAAATTTGGCAGACCACAGTAAAATACAAAATAGATATAAAAATACTAATTAACCATTAGAATCTTTATTACTCATTAATGACAAAACATTATATTAAAATTAATTATTTTAAACCAAGGCATATATTCAGAATTTGCAATTCTGTTAATGACTTTTGAAGTCGGATAATGTGACATTAATGGGGAAGTACTGTTCACAAAATGTTTATGAAAATTTGGCCCATACATTGCGACAATGGCAGCTTTTAACAACTTTCTGACAGATTTATGGCCAGGTGGTGCACCATTGGAATAAATAAACATTCTTTTGTTAGTTGTTCCAACTGCTGCGTCATCCCCATCAATTGTGGCGGGTCTTTTTTGAACAATTTTGTCGATTGTGGATCCCCACGATTCCCAAATATCTTCCGACGTAGGAATAGAAATATTAAATACTATAAATTTCATTAATCTGGGGATCTCTCATTCAAGCTCATTAATGGCCTTTTTTTTTAATAAAGATGAAATGTTCTGCAAAGACCGCATTTGTTCTGCAACGTACATTGCACTTTCTGCTTCCTGGGGTTTATGTTCCTTTTGATTTCATAGTAACTTTTCTGCAATAATGGTGTTAGCTGTTCACAATTTTTATTCATGATTATCATTCTTAATATTTAAGATTTTCTGTATAAAATGTAAGTTTTTATTCTCAAATTAAAATAATAATTTTTTAGAAGCTCTGAACTTATTCAATTTAGTATCTGTATGCAAATATGAACACAAGTATTTATATTTTAGGCATACATAAAATTCATTGTTTTATCAATTAGAGATAGTGGGTCAAATTCACATTATATTTAATGCTAAAAATTAATTTTTATATTTGAATAAAAGACAGGAGATATTCAAGTTTTTTCCATATAAATTACTGTTTGGCTAAAAATATTTTAACAATAATTTTATATTTATTGCACAGGTTGTTTCGTGTTCAGTAATACTTTTTAGCTATTCTTGAGAGATAAATTTTGAATGTTTAATTATGGATGTGTTTTTTATTATTATTCTAAAGTTATTAATGTGGTATCATGAGTTTGTGATCAGGATATAAAAATTAAATTTTTGGAGTTTCTAAAGAATAAAATTTAGAATATCATTAAAATGACAATAAATAATGTATATTCACTTCCATACATTATTTATTCTCTACAGTGTACTTTTGTAATTTATCATTTCCAACAGGTAAAAATTAAGAAACTTTCCTATTCTTCAATAAACACTATCTTGTACAAATGTGCATTACATGTAGATAATACATAGTATTTAGATTAACATCTTATGCTCAAGCACTGTTGTCTTCAGCTGTCGGAAAAAGGGTTTCCCTTTTATTAAACAAGATATTTATAATTTTAATTAACATTTCTAACTAACCCATTCCCAGTGTTCAATTTGGTGTTAATAATTTAATGAATTACTTAAAATTGTGGAATAGTAACATACAGCAATTAAGTATATGATGATATACTTATGAAAATAATATAACACCTTTGGTTTCTCCCAACATATAAATTTAATTAAAATATTGTTGAAGAAACTGATAAGTGATGGTTAAACTAATCACAGTAAAATTATCAGTGTAAACACATCAGCATACTTCTATTGTTTATTATCTAATTCTTAATTGTGCTTATTTCGAATTCTTTGATTTTCTCACTATCCTGATTTTTTGAGAACAAATAAAAATTGAACAAAGCAAATTCTAATCTAAATTTGACATTTTATGCATAACCACTTGTTTACAAGACACTGTTAACAATGTTTTCATAAAAATTTGTGCGAATCTCTTTATACCTTATAATTAATTTTACCATCTAAATATGCAAATAGTTCAACAAAGTATTGAGAAAGGTAAAATCTCTCTGTGTTGGACAGAAAAATATGTATTTCACTTTAAAACTTTCCTGGTTATTTTTCTGAATTTTTAAAGGTTAAGTATAGGCCAAACTTCTAGTTTGATCTGTGCATAAACTGTGCTGACAAATTTTAATTTTACATTCTTGTTTTTTTTTCTGTGATCATCAGAAGCAGAAGTTGATTTTTAAATCATGTTAGATCTAGAGTAGAAGCTTGTTTCACATTAAATTCCAGAGTTGGTCTCTCAGATTGAAGAAAAATGGAGCATTAACTCTTTGTTTACTTCTGCTTTGATGAAACAGAACTATAAATAAAAATCAGTTAATAAAAGCAGAGTATAAAAACAGTAAGCAGTTAAGTTAGTTCTTAAGTTTTGGAATAATTTTATAATCTGTATTCTGGTTGGTTTGCATATTAAATCTAAAGATTACATCCTATAGGAAATGTCGTGGAGGCACAGGGGCATATACAAGGTTTACCATTAAATGGGGAGGAGGAAAGTATATATATCTTTGTTCCATTTCAGTGCAGTATAAAGTAGTGATTTAGCCAAATACTGAATATTTGGCAACTGAATATTCACTTTTTAAACATTTCACTTTTGATTGTAAATAAAATGTTTCTCACATTTTAAATGAAAAAAATTAAAGAGTAATAAAAAAAATTCATTATTTGTATATTTAAAACAATGTTAACACCTTGATGTATTTTTTTAATATTTTAGATACCTTAATCCCAATAAGAAACGAGAAAACTTCTTCATTTTGGGATTATTTTACAGAAGTTAGAGTTATCGTTGTAGAATATTACAATGACAAACTTTGAAGAAAATTCAGTGAATAAATTAAAATTATTAGAGGTAAATTTCTATTTTAATAAAGAACTTCTAATAGCTAGAATAGTCCTTTAATTGGTGGTAAAAAAATTGCAGTAAAATTTCCAAGATTTGCAAATTTAGCAAGAAAATAAATTTGAACTTCTACAAGCACAGTATATATTGAGCATTTATTTTCCGAAGCTATTAATACGTATGAAACCAAATGGAATAGATTTTTTTCTGAAAATTTATTTTCTTGCATCATAATTTCAGGCTTTACAATCATAACTGTGTGTAACAATACAAAATACACTTATGTGCTATGGAACTTAAAATTGAGTAGATGTTAGTTTTTTTTTTTATAATAAATGTTCTGAAATGTAATCCTGCAATATTTAAAAAAATTACTATCCTGAATTTATTTGTCTGAATATTTTTTAGTATTCAGCCAGGCCGAATATTCGTTACATCACTCATATAAAGACAAGGGATGTAACGAATGTTTTCAACTGTTATTCCATTTCATCAGTGTATCAAAGAGAAATTTCAAAAAACGTTGGTAATTATTCAGATATTAAAAATGCAAAATGAATTTAAATGCAATTTTCAGGAATCAAATACAAAACAATATATTTTAATGTTTTGCAGCATAAAGAAATATTCAAAAGTTTTTCCAAAAGACTACAGGTCCTATAATATACAAACTACAGAATCCATTTTGGCAGTTCTGAAATCATTCATAAATTTTGTCATTTTGTAAACAGTTCATTGATCTTAAATTTTATAAATCGGTATTTTTATTCCCTTGTAGTCGCTAAAGTTAGATTTTTTAAAAATTACATTTATTGTTTGAAGATCAGAAGAGGAGGCAAAAGTTTTTTTTTTCCCCTTAAAAAAATTTAGTTCATGCATTAAGTTTCATATATTTACTTAGTTTTTTTTTGTCTTAAATATGTATGCTTGAAGTAACTTTGATTAAATATCAACAATTTTTCTTATTGTAATGCAAGCAGTAGTAAAAAGTACTTTCAAATTACAGTAGTTGTCTTAGAGAGTTTGGCTTTTGGAAATAAAAGGACTTTTTTTTTATTGAACACTTTTGTTTCAAATTATAATTTCAACACACAAAAAATGCACTAAACAGAATTATGAATAATATGTAATAAGGATATTAAATAGGCATTTATATGAAAAATAAAACTGAAATATGCCTTTCTGCTCTTATATTTATGAAACTGGAATTGATGGACTGTAAATTAAAGATAGCTTAATAAATTAAGTGAATTGAATTAATTTATAAAGAAATAATATAAAGGTTTGCATTTAGTTGTAACTGCATAAACAAAATACCCAAGTCTGAATTAGCCAAAATAGTAGTGATACATTAATAAACGAATGATGTATTTTAATACATGTTTTCTCTTCAAATTATCTCCCTTATACAGTTCATCACTAAAGATCAAATCATAATCGTAGAATAAGGCATATTATTTATATCATTTTTTATGAAGAAAATGTTTATACTGAAGAAAGAAAATTTTAATTAAATTCATTCTTTTAATAATCTCCAATAGCCCAGTGGTTGGGTAGTTGAATTTGGAATTAATTAGGGGAAAGCTGGAAATAGTTTTAATCCCTTCAGTTTAGGTCTGGAATGAACATACTAAGTTTCCCCCCTCCTGCTAGGTTAGCTTTAACTGCTGCATGCGGATTTGTAGTCAGAAAAAAGGAGTTTTTTCAATAATCGAGCAACATCTCATGCTATCAAAAAATTGATGCACAAACGTTGTAGAGCTTGAAATTATGAATAAAATGAGTACCAACACTTATTATATTCAATGAAAATTAAGCTCGAAACTGCGCTTCAAAGTTTTGACTAAATCGCTAATCAAGCGCTTGAAGCGAGAACGGACCAAGTTATCGGTTCACCCTGCCTCCAGTGTTTATCTATACATTTATAATTATTTCAAGGCTTTATTTAGTATATTTTGAGTGAAAAAATCACTGTTATTATGATTTAACAGAGGAAAATATCACACGAAAATTTCAACAATGGCTGAGAGCGTAGTGAAAAACAATGATATTCATTTTAATACTTATTATTTAATTCCATGTAATTGAAATGATATTAAATAGATAAAAAAGTTTTAGATCAATTTCAATTTTTTAGATGTTGAAGGTGAGTCATAATCATTAATGTTGGTTTGCTTACTGTCACTTTTCTCCACTTGCAATGTTTGACATTCTTCCTCCAAGACAACTTATGAAGTTATCTCCTCCATCCTGATATCGATTTCAGCCCCTTGGTTAGCTGAGTTTGTAATGATGTTATCATCTTCTGGAGAATTGATACATTCTTGCCCTTTACAGTGATAGCAAATTGTAGAACATTTAATGCCAGCTTTCCTACAGGTGCAAGTCAAATTGCATCCTTTTGCGCACTTGCAATAATATCAGAGAGAAGGGCTGGAGGAGCTAGTTCCTTGTGGCTGATGACAGGGAACAATCCATGTTTGGTTTCTTTCCAACCCCAATCTAAAGGGCTTTTGACAAATCCACTCCGAAGTTGAACCTGTAGGTATGCACAGAGAGTGTTCACATGCAGCTGCTGTAGTGGGAGGGAGAGAAGCTAAATTGAAATTATTTTTCACTAGTGATTTTTAAAAAAAGTTTAAATCTCAGTTCTTTACTATTCTTTCCCCCATACAGGGCTATCAAAACTTTCTATCCTGCTTCATCTATGTCATCCGGGCATGCATTTTCATCACGGAAAATGTTCACAACTTGTTGCAGTTCAGTTCTGTTCAGAATATTCATAAATTTCTTCTTCCCCTGCCCGAAAAAAGCAGATGTGGTATTGCAACCACTGAATGCATGAAGAAACGAAATACTGTCCCTTATGTACGGAGCAATGTTCAGAGTTGCTACACAATATAAAGCATCTCCTGCCTCACCTCTCCCAGGCTTTAAGAAGAAAATGTTTTTGGAATTAGTGGATGTCATTATAACCATTAGGTCAATATCTTCAACAACCACAAGACATTGTGACCTTTTTTCTTTTGATTATTAGATTATCAGCATATTCCTGAGCTTGCTTCACAACAAAATCTTCTTTTTGAAACTTAACATATTTATAAGCCTTTGTTTGTTCTTATCATTTGATAAAAATATCTCTTGGGACATAGCGGCTGACATCAATACATCAAACATACCATAACCAGCTATGTGTTTCTTTGTTTGTCTGATACGTTCTACTGATTTTGTACTTTTTCTTGCATCTTCAGGGCAACCATAAAAAACTATTGTGCCCCCTTCATTGAAGTGCTTTTTGACGTAGTCAAAATATTTCTTCAGGATGAAAGAAAATGATTCTTTTGCCTGCCACAACACACGATGTAACAGAAATCCACCATCAACCACATAACATGCTGAAGTGCATGTCAGTCTCAGTAGAAAATAAATCATAAAATATTGACTTGCAGGTCTTGCACAGTCCTCCTTCATCAAAGAGTGACAATGGAAAAGGAGCCAGCTCAAATTCAAAATATTTCTGTAACTCTGCATCAGACTGTTTTAGGAGAGAGATTTTTCTGCATATTGTGTCGGGATTCACAGAAATTAATCCAGCATGAACCTTGGAAGTGAAACCACGAATAGGCATTACTCCATTTTTCCGTTTCAATTAAATTCCGTTTAATTTTTCTCTAGTTCAAAAGCTAAATATTTTAAAATGGTTATTTTCAGAGCAAATATGATAAAGCTATTGTTTTAAAGCTAATACAATGCATGGTTATGCTGTTTTCGGATGTTCGATGCATTCGAGAAATTTCGAAGGCAAAAAAAAATCTTTTCATTTATTTTCGAAAGATCCTGATGTTCAGAAACTTTGGATTTATAGATGCAAAAGAAAAGATATCTTTAATCTCTCTCTTAAGATCTTAAAGATCTCTTAAACATTTCATATTTTGATTCCTTCGTGATGTCTGACTCTTTAACAAGATTTCCACAAAAATTCAGGCTTAGAAAAAATTTTTCTAAGTTGCTCTGTTGCTAAAAGAGCTCTGAAATATATTTATTTTGTTACGTATCATTGGGACTAAGCAGTGTGCTCCCAAATCGATGTCATCAACGCGCCCGCTCTCTGTGTTTTTAACTATCAATAGATGATAGACACATGTTTCCCATATGCCTGGATGGGTAAATATTCACTAATCGGCCACAACAGTAACAATGTCCCTTGTACAGTGCAACTTACTTGAAAGAGAACTGGGAACTCTCATTCCTTCAATTTCGTTTATGGTACTTTTTTATTGAAATATTTTTTTTTATATTTCAAGTGCAGTTTATAATTTTGGAAGATTTATTTTGCTAAATAACCGCTAATTTATTTAAAATGACATGGATATACCTGAATGCAGAAGAAGCTTTTAGCTGTTTTGAAAACCCCCATCGGATGAGAAATCTGTTGCTTCTAATTAATAAACACGCTCTCATCCATGGCTGAAGCTTTCGTGTGATGTTTTCCTCTGTTAAATCATAATAACAGAGGTTCCCCTCAAAATATACTAAATAAAGCCTTGAAATAATTATAAAAGCATCCAGAATAAATTTAAAATATATATCTAATAATTGGAGGTAGGGTGAACTGATAACTTGGTACTTTCTCGCTTCAAGCGCTTGATTAGCGATTTAGTCAAAACTTTGAAGCACAGTTGTGAGCTTAATTTTCATGGAATATAATAAGTTCTGGTACTAATTTTATTCAGAATTTCAAGCTCTACAACTTTTGTATATCAATGTTTTTGATAGCATGAGTTGTTTTTGAGATATTGTTCGATTATTGAAAAAGTACTATTTTCTGACTACAAATCTGCACGCAGCGGCTAAAGCTCATCTAGCAGGAGGGGGAAAACTTAATATATTCATTCCAGACCTAAACTAAAGGTAAGAAAACAATTTCCAGCTTTCCCCTAATTAATTCCGAATTTGGCCTTTTTTAACGACCCAACCACTGGGCTACAGTGTGATGTATCAGAAAGAAAAATAATTGAATAGATTGACCAAGAAATTGTAACATTAATGATTGTTCTTATGTTGTATGAACCAAAAGGATGCAATAATACTTTTCAGTGGATATCTGCAGCTTTACAAAATATTTTGAAATTTTCCAATATATTTATCAAATTTCACAATTCGGTTAACACTATTATGTTCATTCACAAACTCAGCTACCATTAAGCTAAAATTACTAGATTGTTTTTATTAAAAAAAACTGTGGAAGGAATATCTAAATTAAAAAAAAACCGAGTAATATTTTACAGGGTTACCACTCTACTAATAAGCACCTTCTAAGACTTTACAGGGTTCATACACATTTCCTTAAAAGAAAATCAAGGACTTTTAAGGACTAAAAAAACCAAAAAATAAGGACCTCTAGATTGAATAAACTTAACGAATTGTCGCACGCATTTTTAAATAAAATCTCATTTTTGCAAATTCAACCTATTAGATGATAAATTATAATATAAAACATAGAAGATACATTACAAATTTAACACAACAAAACTCCTAAAAATATGAGTTAATAAATTGATGAAAAAAACCCCATGAAACTGGTAATCAAATTAAATATCTTCCAATTCCAAACTTTTTTCATTCAATTTTACATCCAAGGTATTTATTTTAATTTCTTTTTCAGAAATTGTTTTTCTTAGTAAATGCGATTGAATAAATAAATTCATGTCCTTTGACTTTTCAGCCTCAATAGCTAAATCATTTAATTTCTCATTTGTTTGGTGCATGTCCGTTTGGAGGAACATTTTCTTTTGTTTTAAAAAATCTATTTCTTCCTCTAGAGCTTTTCGTTTCTGTCTTTTCTTTGGATCTTTCACTTTCTAAATACTGCATGTATTTTGCTCTAGCTGAAGTGGCAGCCGTCCTCATTTCTTTAGTAATTTTTAAGTCATAAATAGCCAAGACAGCTTAATAAATTCATGATTTACACGCTGGAAAATATATGAAGCATCTTTTAATTTTTCTATTTCCAGGGCCTTGTTCACCGAAAAACTTCATTGTCCATGTGACAGTATTAATACCATTTTGATAATCTTCCAAACTTTTTCATAATGATTATTGCTAAAATAAGTTTGTAAAAAATTATCAAGGGAATCACTCTGTGGATTGAAAGAAGTAAATTCAAATGAATTTGGCTTCACAATATTTAACAGAAAATCTGCATAGAGTAACAAAATTTCGTCGCAATCTTTTCCCAAAATACGTTTATTTTGCGACAATACAATCAATACCTTTTTCATTCTTTCCTGTGCTTTATCGGGATATCCAGCCATTACTCGTGGATCAATACAAATCGCAGGTCTCACTAGTGCGTAATTCACAGGACATTTCTGCATGAAATGTTTTAGCATTGTTATGATGTTTTTCCGACTATCATGTCTGAGTGTGAAAACATCATTGTCTGCTAATTCCTTATTTTTTTATCTTTTCTTTTATTAGTTGCTCTGCAGCAAATACTAAATACACTTAACTTTTATCATTATACAAGTTTGGGTCACTCAAGTTGAATTTGCATAAAGTCTCAGGTTTCTCAATTCTTTCATTCTCTGGTTTCAAAATTTTGAAATGTTGAATGCAATCATTAACAAGTTTTAAAAACATCACTAGCAAAAAATGGAAGTAAAGGTTTATCACTTTGATACTGTTCTAAAAATGGTAACAACACTTTTGACAATCATTCCTATGGAACCATGGACCAATAGAGGCCATCTGTAACTCCTCCCTTATTTCCCAAAGTGTATGCGATGGATATGGATTCATAGAACGCGAGCAGTGTCGTCCTCCCACCCCATTCCTCGAGAGCCACGTCGACCGAGATTAGAGCCGCCGAGAAGGAGGAATTAGAAAAACGATAATCGGTGAAATTTTAAATTTTTTAATAATGGCAGAGTAAAAAGTAAGGACTTTTTAAAAATGGGGCATAAAAATAAGGATTTGTAAGGACTAAATGTAAAAGTAAGGGCTTTTAAGGACTTGTAAGGACGCGTACGAACCCTGCTTTATAAGGACTTAAATAAAATATTATATAAACCGTATTTCACAATTTAATATATGACTTTCAGCCAAGTGAGATGCTTTTACAGTTTAGTTAAACTCGTAGAAACAATGCTGTATATATTCAATATTTAAGTCTATTTTTTAAATTATACAAAAAATAATGCCATATAAAATTTTTTCAAAATAAGCCTAGTCCCATTTTTAAAACTGTCGGCAGTTAAAATATGGGCATGTATATGCATGCATGTCAGTATGTATGCATATTAACATACTATAAAATAGGCACAGTAGGGGAAAAAAAATTTAACTTAACTTACCAATATCTTCAAAGTTCAAAAAGTTGCTCATATATACTGACAGATAAAAAAAATCCCAACACCAAGAAAGAGCTGTGCTAGATAAATGAAATTTGATAGGCGTGTTTGTACATCTGAAAGATGACGTCTATTCAAATTTCACACTAGGCGCAGAAGTGTGGAGCTAGTAGCGCCGCTATGAACATGTAAATCAGGTTTGCTTTAAATACGCATTGTAAAGTTTGTGAGCATTATTTATCGTTGAGATTTGACATAGTGAGTTGATGTTAGTCAAGAATGCCTTTAAAAAGACGAAGCCATATCAACAGCTCACCGAGTTTGAACGAAGTCATGTAGTAGGGCTATGAGAAGGTGGATTTTCTTTCTGCAATATTCCAGAAAGACTTGGCAGGAATGTATCAACTGCACATGATTGTTGGCAGCAGTGGTCAAGGGAAGGCCTGCACTGCCTCAAGAAGACCGGGTTCCGGACGGCCACGTGGCACTATCGAGAGGGAAGACCGCTGTGTTTGGCGTATGGCTGTGGTGCATCGTACTGCATCTGCGGCAGAAATTCGAGCTGCAGTTGACACCACAGTGACACAACAAACTATTACAAATCGGTAACTTCAAGCACAGCTTCGCCAGACGCCCTGTAGCGTGCATTCCGACTCCATACCCCTGTCATTTGCACCGCAAGTGGTGTCAAGCTAAAGCTCATTGGAGGACGGAGTGGAGATATGTTGTGTTTTCTGATGAAAGCCTGTTCTGCCTGGTGCCAGTAATGGCCGTGTGTTGGTTAGAAGGAGGCCAGGTGAGTGCCTGCTGCCAACTTGTCTGCAGCCTAGCACACTGGACCTACACCTGGAGTTATGGTCTGGGGAGCAATTTCTTATGACAGCAGGAGCACTCTTATGGTTAACCCATGCACCCTGATTGCAAATTTGTACGTCAGTCTGGTGATTCAACCTGTTATGCTGCCATTCATGAACAGCATTCAAGGGGGTGTTTTCTAACAGAACAACGCTCGCTCTTATATTGCTGTTGTAACCCAACATGTTCTATAGAGTGTCGACAAGTTGCCTTGGCCTGCTAGATCATCAGATCTTTCTCCATTCGAGCACGTATGGGACATCATTGGACGACAACTCCAGCATCATCCACAACCAGCATTCAACATCCCTGTACTTAACGTCCAAGTGCAACAGGCATGGAACTCCATCCCACAAACTGACATCCGACACCTGCACGACACAATGCATGCACGTTTGCATTCAAAATTCTGGTGGTTAGTTACACCGGTTATTAATGTACCAGCATTTCACATTTGAAATGGCTCTTCTCGCGCTTACTTTAACCTGTGATCTTGAAACTTTAATCAATTCAATATGTTACCTAAACAAATGTATTGCAGAAATTTCATTACTATACAATAATTTTTTCTTGGTGTTGAGATTTTTTCCCCGGTCAGTGTATACAGTAAAAAATCTTGATTTATGAACATCTTACAACTTAGTACATACTAACAATTTCTTTTCAAAAATTTCGTACTTTAAACTAATAAATTCTAAAGAATTTTCATTTCTATTTAAAACTGTTCCAAGATTTCCTTTTCAGCTTTTAATGTTTAGAGATTAGGTAGGCTTTAAACTTAAGAATACTGTAAAGAACAAAGCCACATAAATGCACACATAAACCAGCGGGAGTGGTCTCCCCTAAACTTTCTCGTATACTTCCCAAAAAGGTGTTCTTTTCCCCCTAACTAGGGTTGCCATACGTCCCGTATACTATTTGTCCCGTTTCCTTCCTAAACTCTGAGTCATTATAATTTTAAAATGACCTGCGCCCATTTTTATGATTATGTGTAAAAGGAAAATGATAATTAAAAAAATTGCGTAAGTTCTCAATTTTTAAGCACGCTGAGGTATCACAATTTTATTTAAAATTTTTGAGAACGAAATCTTAATACAAATAACAAGCAAGATTTCACCATACCTTCCATCTGGAGAATGTCAGTTGGGTTCAGGGGGTTGCTATAATTTCCGAAGCTACAATTTCCTTCGTTGACCGCCAAGCTCAAAAGCCAACTATACTGACTCTCGCCAACACACAGTTGCAATGTGTGTTTTGAACTAAATATACAATTTGAACACCTGTTTTTTAACCGATTTGAACGAAATTTGGGCACAGATCTATAATTAATGTTAGCTAAATAAAACTTGGTATCACGTATGCTAAGTCAAAGGGCTTATGAGATATAATTTTTACAAGTATGCGATTATACAGACCGACAGACAATCAGCCCATTGATGGATTTGGCCCAAAATTTTATACGGACCTACATTCATGATGATAAAACTGTGTACCAAATTTTATCCTTCTAGCTCTTCAAGTTTTTGAGTTATAGTGTTTGCATGACTTCGGACATACAGATAGACAGACTTCCCGTTGACGGATTTTGTCCAAAATTTGATAGAAACCTACAAATTATGTTTAAACACCACATACCAAATTTCATCTCCGTAGCTCTAATAGTTTTCGAGTTATCGTGTTCACAGACACACATAATTCCAAAATTGTGTTTTTCGGAGTCAGGGAGGTCTAAAATGTGGAGATTCGTCAAAATCTCGAGTTCGAATTTTTGACGATTACAATACTTTCTCTTTGTATACGAGAAAGTAAAAAAAAAAAAGAAAAAGAAAGACAGTATCAATATTTAACACAAAATCTAACTTTTACACAAGAGTGTTTTCGGTCCTATTAAAAATATCTGGAAATTATACCAAAGAAAAGTAGAGGGTACAATTAAAATTTTAATGATTGAACTAATGCAACTCTGTAACAAATGAAATACATTAAAATGGCCTTACAAATATCAAAAGCAACTTAAAACATTAAAATGCTTTAATTTTGAGAAATTAAGTAAATGAAGAATATTTTTAATCCTGATACAGTCATTTCTATTTTTCAGTTGATTTATTTTTCTTTTCCAAAACTCTGACTGTCTAATCCTTTAATTTCAGATGTTTTTTCTTTAATATCTCTTAGAAGTGTATTTGCTTTCATAAAAAGGGAAATATTTTAGGAAGATTCTGCCTTATTAGACAATACTTTGGCTGACTTTTCCATTGCTTTAGTATCAGCTTGAAGGAAAGCTTTTTTAGATTTTAAATAGCTAAGCTCGTCTACTTTTCTTTTCCCACTGTTTCCAAATTTTTTTGGTTCTCAATCTTTCGTTGTTCTTCCAAATGAAGGATATATTTCTGCCTCGAAGAAGAGACAAACCTTCTCATCTCTTTTGTAACAATTGTAGAGTGAATATCATTAGAATTATTTGCATTCTCAAAAATGAGCCTCTAAGCAATATAAGAATCTTCTTTTAAGTTTTCTACCTCTAAGGATTTATTTACACTGACCCTTGTTCTACTGTAGCTTGTCCAAGTGATAAAATCATAATAATTTTCATTACTTTCCAAAACTGATAACTTCTTTTGACTGTGGGAAAATAAAATTTCGCCGCTCGAAAAAAAAAGAATTTTGTTTTAAAAGGAAAATAAGCACTTTCTAAGAACTACTGACGAAAAATAAGTACTTCTAAAGGCTTTTAGAAATGGCAGGTTAAAATAAGCACTTCCTAAGACCAGTGGGAACCCTGTTTTATGATACCATTTTAAGATTTAAAATATTTTGCTAAATCAATATAAATTTTTTTATCCAAGTCTAAATGTTTTTATATTATTTTTTATAATATTATTAAATAAATATTTAATAATATTATAAATTAATATAAATATTATAAATTAATATAATTAATAAAATTTTTATATTAATTAAAAAAATATATATTATAAAAATAAATTTATATTATTAATATAAATTTAATAATAATATAAATTTTATTTTTTATTTTGATTATGATGAAATGACGAATCTTCATGAAAAAGACTATTCACTGAAAAAAATAATAGATTTTAATATAAAGTAATACAAATAGAAAATAAACCTTTATAAAATAATGTGATCGATAGAATAAAGTAAAATATGCAAACATTTGCAACTTTCATTTAACAAAATGGCTTCTTTTTATATTTATCAGGTGCATATATAATTATAATTTGTTGTGTAGTCACTTTTGCAGTTTGTTCTTCAGATTTTCAGCCAACTTATCCATAAACTCAAAAGTACTCAAGTAGTCAGATCTTGTGACACTAAAATGAAAATTTTTATTTTAAATTCAATTCAAGCAGTAAGTTTAAATATAATCAAGCAGTAAAAAATTGAAGCTCAGTACACTTGGAAAGAAATATATCAAAATAATTTACTAAATTACAGTGAAACTACATAAAATATATTTCAAACTTAAATTTACAAAATAAAATTCAACAAAAGGATGTTATTTGCAGGAAAAGGATGGAAAATTCCACTTTATAGTATTTCTGGAGATTTAGTTAGAACTTTGAGCTGAGCAACAGGTCTCGAAGTTGCTGTAGTAAGGAATATAAGAAACTGTGATGCAAGGAAACCCTGAAAATTTGTGAACACCCTGTATGACACTCCTCCTGATGACAGTGTTAAGGGTATTGTTGGAAGCAGATATGTAGATGCCAAAGTTATTCCAGAAATTCTGGGAATCTTGCAAGAAATCAGAAATAATGTTGTAGCTAGTGAGTGCAACTATGAACATCTCCTGTGACCTCTGTTTATTTTGCAAATTAAATTTTACGATACTAATTGCATTTGTTTTTTATAAATAGCTTTTAAAATATTTGTAACATATCTTGGAATAATATAATCAATTTTATTTCATGGAGAATAAAATAAAACAATCAACTTAGTCTCAAAACAAGTCATTTAAAGAATGGGAAAAGAACATTGTTAGTTTAAAATACGAGCAATACATTTTCAGAAAACTTAATTCCATTTGCATTTTATTAGCACAATGGCACAAATTCTTTTGTAATCCATTCAAGGAGAGAGGGAAAACAATAAAAAAAAATAATAATGAACAATCACTTGCCCTTTCAATCCCTTGATACATATTGCAAGATCTTTAGTCATAAATCCAGATTCTATAGTTTCAATGCAAACTTGCTCCAAACTTTTTGCAAATTCAGCTAGCTTTTCGTTGTTATCTAACTTTGCACGATGCTCCAGACCTCTAGTCCATGCAAATATCGAAGCTGCAGAAGTTTAAGAGTAAACACCAAGTTAATAAAGCAGTATGTTACATATATGCAGGGTGTCCCAAAAAGGTGGAGCGTTTTCAACAAGTGTTTATTTCCTTAAATATTGATATTAGACATATATTTCCAGTTACAAAGTTTCATCAAATAAGGTAAGAATTTGTGTGAAAACATTTTGGCTTCTGTGGAAGTTGAAAATAAAAAGTTAAGAAAATTAGATTTTTATATGTGCCCATAGAGCAAAAGTGTCAATGAGTGAAATGTTCCTCTTACAATTCTGTCTGCAAAACTTACAGAGGTATGTTAATTTTTAAATTTCAAGAGGCTGCTCACAAATTTATATGGAGATGTTTATTATAAAAATACAAATTTATTCAACACAGAAAAACAGTGAAATGCAAATATTTGTCAAGTAGTCAGCTAATCATCACGGATTGAAAATAAATTGTCAATAACGCATACTGTTACTCAGTTTCATTTGCAGATTTGCAACTATCGACTTGATAAAGAATGGAAGGACTACTTCAGAAAAGGAAAATTTAAGGCATAACAGGAAAATAGCCTAATATTGAACCAGAATACTGACCTATTTGCTCTTAGCGTTGTGTGTATTATTAAGCTTCACATAAAAGCAGTGACAATTCGTCCTTAAAGTCTGCAGAGTTGCAGAACTCACTAAAATTATTTTAAAAATTCTTACTTTTGTTTTTATTCTTATTTGCTGACTTATCCACTCTGAGAGTTTGATTATTAACGAAATAATATAAAAACAAAAGAAGACAGAAAATGAATGAAAAAGTAAGACAGACACGGGATTGGGCTGCATACCAAATACTTTTGGAAAGCATTAAAATTTGCTCATTACATACAACTAAGTGACATAATGGACAAAGGCGGTTAGCTATTCTTTCTGTCTTAGAACCTAGCCGGAACTGGATTTTCGGATGTTCCTGTTTTGCAATAAAAACCAACTAATGTCCCCCCCCTCAATATCACCCATGGTTTGCCATCGCGTTCATAATTTGTTTCTAGGTTTCAGTTTCACTTTCATGTTGCCTCAATGGGAACTTGGCTGGTTCCTACATATTTGATTTCTGTTATTAAAAGTCACTCTCAAAAAAAAAAAAAAAGTGATTGTAATTACCTAAAATACAATTCAAATAATTACAACCTCAAGTTTGGACTATTTGAAGGTAAAGCTATTTTTGAAAAATTGTATTTCAATTGTATTCTAGTAATATTTTTCTAGCACTGCTTATTTCTGAGCAGATGAGTGGTCACGGCTTTGAGTATTTTTCGAAGGTTCCCAAGTTTATCTCTTTTTGTAAATACTTCAATTAATGTATTACTTGACTAGTTTTTAGATTTAGCAAGAGTTAACAAATACATTGTAATTTCCTGATTCCGCCTTTTAAATAATTTTTTTAAATATGTATATCATCCCTAAAATGATAGGAATAGTCCTTTGGAAAGCCTGGACCAAACAGCAGTAAGAGGTATGGAAAGGTGGTCTAAGTCAACAACTTTGTCTTCTTGTATAGCTGTAAGTTTTGCTGATATAAGCGTGTAACTTTGTACGTGAATAATTGACATTTTTGCTCTAATGGGGGCCGTATAAAAATTTAATTTTTATAACTTTTATTATAAATCCCTTTGGATATCAAAGTATTTTCATACAAATTCTTACCTTTATTTGATGCAACTTTGTAATTGGAAGTATAAGTCGAAAATCAATATTTAAGGAAATAAATGCTCATTCCACCTTTTTGGGACATTCTGTATAAATATGCAATAATTTTTTTTTTTAAATCTTTTCAGTGAGAAAGCTTGAAAGAGTACTGAACACTGACAGACCAACTATAACAAAAATAATATTTCATAGCTATTAGCACATTTGGTTTACTACTCTAGCTTCAGAGACATAACATCCTTCAATTACGACAAAAATTTTTAATTTTAAATACAAGATAAATAATAACTTGCAGTCTCAAAATTTAAGATTTTCAAGTACATAAAAATAAAGATAAGGTTTTTAGTTATCATTAGAAGGGATACATGAAAAACAGCACAAATAAATACCTATTGGATTTGTAGATGTTTCTTGTCCTTTCTGGTGCATTCTGTAATGTCTAGTAACAGTACCATGGGCTGCTTCAGCCTCAACAGTTTTTCCATCAGGGCAAATCAGAACACTAGTCATTAAACCCAATGATCCATATCCTGCAAAGCAACAAAGAAACTGTGCCAAATAATAACAAACATATGACATCTGAATACATTAAGAAAAACAAAAAAACAAAGAAAAGAAAACTGTTTCCTTTCAGACAGTTGCGATACCACACATATAGTTGTCTGCAAATAAATAATCAGGCAAGGCACAACACTCGCGGGCCCCCCCCCCCCAGAATTTCATGCAAAATAAACTGAGAGATCAAGAAAAATGGGTAGTGTATCAATTTGTAAAGCTATAAAATTTTATTTTTTGAGCATCTTTACTGATATATATATATATATATATTGCGTATGTGATATATTTATATATATTTTGCCACCTGTTACTATTCGTATTTTTATCTTTACTCGGATATACTTTCAATTGGATTTTTCATATCTTTTTGAATTTGATATGTTGGTGTACATTTAAAATTTAATTAATTAATGCTTTATTTTCTTATTTTGTTTTCCTATCTCTCTATATAACACTGGGGAGCCATAAAGTTTCAGATGGGTATGGGCTGCAAATTTTTTTCAGCACCACATCTTGCAATAAGCAGTGCAGTTTCAAATTCATTCCAAACCCAACTAGTCATTAATAAAGTTGCATCATGTTTTAAACCGACAGCAGGTATTTCTTTTGCATTTAAAAAAATTCAGCATTGCTTTATTTTTGAAAAAGAAGTAATGATGAATTTCATTTAATCCTTCATATTTGATTCAGTACAACACAAATTATCCAATTTTCAAGTACCTATATAAATGTTTCGCATCAAAGATAAGGAACACCTTAGATAATAACAATATTTTGACATGCAAATGATAAAATTATTTTTTCCCTGGTTCAATTCCAAAATAAATTCGATTTGTAGACTTAACATAAAAAATTGTAGAAAAAATCAATCTATTCAATAACATCTGCAAGACAGAAAATATTACCTTGGGCAACTGAATCTGACTGCACATCACCATCATAATTCTTGCAAGCCCAAACAAATCCTCCTTCAGACTTCATAGACTGTGCAACCATATCATCAATGAGTCTATGTTCATACCATATTCCTTTAGCTTCATATTTATCTTTGTATTCCCTATAATGAGCAAAAAAATTAAAGCAATGGATCATTTACCCAAGTTTAATGGGAAGAAAAATGTATCAGGATAAAATAATGTAAAAGTTTTTTTTTCAAGAATGTTTTGAGAGGAATAATAATATCTGATAGCTTTTCAAAATATCTACTTTTGATTTAAAATCTTTTAATAAACAATAAAGGATGTTTTACTTAAAAAAAATTGCGATCAGTTAAATTGCAATAAATATAACAAATAATCTTATAAGCAAATATCCATTCATAAATGAATTTTAGAGGATGATTAGCTGGACAAAAATAAAATAAATTAGTCAGGGCAATTTAACTTTACTTATACATAAAAATAAATAAATAGAAAACTAGTTTACCAAGGCCTTCATCTACTGAAAATGAATAATAAAACTGACCAATTTACATACTTAATAATGTTTTTCAAAAAGTAATTCAATATATAAATACCCTGAAGGCAGCGGTATAGGTTAATTTCAAAAATACATTTTAAATGACAAAAACATATTTTTTAGAAGCAATTTTACTTTATTAAAATTTTAATTATTGCCAGAAAAGATGTCTCTTTGAACTAAATAAAACACTTTCAATAATAATTAAATTCAAAAATAAATTTTAGATATTAAGTTTTTCTTTTAAAGATTTTTGAAATTAATTGTTATTTTACCTGTCATATATCTCTTGGAATATATCCTTAAATCGTCCATCATATTTTTTCAGAATTGTATTCTTAGTGCTATACAATAAAAAAAAAGAGAGCTTAGTTAAAATCAAATTATTTACACATAACATATGTTAAAAACATTAATGTAGGCAATATGGGTTCATTATCAATGTGGATATCATTTAAATAATATATTGTTAACAAAATATTATGTAATTTAATTTTATAATCAAATGTTTTTTCAAGAATTTCTGTTGGATAAATAAAACATTTATATTACTTATGAAATAGTCTATTATATCCAGTCTAAATGAATTTTTTATAATTTTAATTTCGTATTAATTACAAGAAATATTTGTCTTCAAGTTTGAATTTTACTGTTTCTTAGAGATAAGATTTTAAGACAAGCTATCTATATTTTTGCTTGCATCAAAATAATCATTACAAATAGCCTAAATTATAATAATAGTAAGCCTTAATTAAAAGTTATAAAGCCAACTTCATATCTAAAGTGTAATTTTTCTAAATAAATTTTATCAGTGGGCAGTTAAACTAATGGGCTGAATATTTTTACCATTCATTTAATAGATTTTTTTCAATACAACATCATTCACAGTTTTATTGATGTTGATTATTTTTCATGTCAAGACGACTTTATTAGAGTAAAACAAAACAAAAAAAGATAGATATGAGGTTCAGAGACATTTTTTTAGAGGAAATTTATCATATTAGCTTTTTTCCAAGTTGAGAACAGAGATTTAGTAGTTGAGGAGTACCATGAATAAAACAACAAAATAAACAATTTGCTGGTAAGTCTAGTCACAAAGATTTTTTTATTTTATTTTAAATACTTTATTTATAAATGGTTACTTATTTTTATCCCATTAGGTGGTAAAGGTGAGAGGTGCTTGAAAGATGACGACTCTCTTTATGAATAAAATAATTTGAAGAGGACAAAATTTTCTTTCTATGATCCCCAAAATCAATTCTGAATGGGAACAAGCAATTTCCAACCTTTGGATACAAGACCTCTGAGAAAACATGGCAACCAAGTATAAACAGTCCAAATGGCATAAAACAGAAATAATCATCTAGCTGTTGATTTTTATTATATTATCAATGTAATAAGCCTTTCCTTTAGAGTTTAGGATAAGAAAATTAAAATTTGATGCATTTTCATTCTTATTCTGTAATAAATTGATGTATTCCCATTCTTTATTCAGTTAATGTAGGAAACTTAGGTAACGATCCCACAGTTTTCAGTTCAATTTCTAAAGCTAATCAATTTGTAAAATACAAATAAATTAATATATTTTACACAGCATTTTCAGCAAAGACAAAACATTTGGATAGTATATAGCTTGTATACGTTAAATAACACTTAAACCCATAGAAATACATCAAATGGTAGACTAATATTTATTACAGTAGTTTACAAAAATATACTGCTATGGATTTATTCCATGCTACAAAATTTATTTTATGAACAGTGATATAAAAAATTTGCCAGAGAAAACTTTATACTACAAAACAGGTTATTTACCTCAAATATAAAGGATAGTTAGCTTTCAGTGCATACTGAAATGAGCTGTGAGCAAAGTCAGTGATTGACTAAAAGAAAACAAAAAAAATTATGGATACATAATAGCTGTTTTTAGCATTTCACTTTTTATTAAAACTCATTGCATACAACTTCACTTAATTTTATTTACAAAAGATCTGCTTCAAATAGCTAAAAAGCAAACAAATAAATTCACCCCAACTGAAAAATATTTAAGTTGTGAAATGAGAAATGTTTTATGCCACCCCTATTGTTAAATGTATTAAGAATGCAATTTTTTTTTTTTTAATAATTTTCAAAGAATCTGTATTCATTCCTAATATCTCTTTTTTACATATTGAAGATAAGTGGTGCATAGTAATCAGTATGAATAATCTGATCAGTGTTGAAACAGAAAATGATCTTGAAAACAAGTAGGCTTTATCTTATCTTCCTCTTGTCTTTGTTTCACCATCTTGTCCTTCTTTTGTCTCTAAGTTTCATCATATCAAGAAAAATTATGATAAGAAGCACTTAGAAATCGCCGTACTTTATCATAGAATATATAGTCTTGTTTTGTTTTAATCTTATATTTGGTTGTTCAACTTATCAGGTGATAGTAATGCATTGCAAAACTTATAAAATATGGTTAAGCAACAATTTCTTATGCAATAAATCTCACATTTAATGGGAAAAAAACAAACAAACAGAACTTCAACTGAGAGTTCTATTCAATATTCATAAGCAATGTGTTTCTAACACTTTTTTATAGCTGCAAAAAATTTTTTGAATTGTGTAAAATTGTGTTGACTTTAATATTACAACTATACAATATGTGAAATAATCCAAAACTAAATTGACTGTTATTTTTTTAAGCACATATATTTTAATTACTTAAAATCCTTCATGCATAAGTAAGTTTTACAATATTTAATTTAAAAAATTAAAATAGCCTAATGATTTAAATTTCAAAAGTGTTTTTTATTTACACCATATAAATAAGTTACCCATTAAAGATTTGATCTTCTCAAAGAAAACAATTTCCTTTCATTCTTTTAAATTCAATTTTGAAAACATACTAAGAATAATTTCAGCCTAGGAGTGTTTGATTTAATAAGAAACATGACATTGATGAAATGGATAGTCTTTTTATAAATTTTTATCTAATAGTATTTTTTTTTTGTTTATAATACTCAAGAGATTGGAAACCAATTAAAAATTTTTACCATAATTATCATAGCCAAAAGAGAAAATATTTAAGTATTAAACTTGACTGCCCATATATAAATGATTCTTAAGATCTTTAAATGGCTAAATATATAGAAAATTCCCTATTGAAAACATAGCAAAAATAATTCATAATTTAAAGAAAATATTCTTTAATAATTTTTGTTTTCACCTCACTATTTTAATACTACAAGTACCATATATTTTAATTAAATTAGTACAAATTAAAATATATACCTTATCCGTATTGTACATAGCAAGAGCAACACCACCATCATTTTTGAAATCAAACACAGTATATGAAACTGGGGGAGCTCCATCAGCAGGGGTATAAGTGATTTCTACTTTTCCAGGTCCTGGAACCACAAAATCTGTAGCTCGGTACTATTAAATCAAAGAAAAATGTTATGTGTGGCCAATGCATATATACTAAAAATTATGAGATACATAAATATCAAAAGCAATGAGTGAATTCTTATATGCTCATTGCCTCCCATGATTTATTCTAAGTAATTTTAAATGTTCAATGAAAGAAATTGTTTGAATGAACTCAGAAATAATCAGCACGTTCTTCTTTTTTAAAAATTTAAATATTATACTAATCATATTGCAAACTTATATGTTCTGTAGTAAATGCAAACCAGAGGGCTAATTTCCTTTCAAAATCTTTGTATCCTTTTGATTTATTTATTTTTTTTACCCTATCACTTTTCTTTATCTTTTACAATGCAAAATGAACTCACATCCATACTATATACCATAGTAAATTGAGGGTATTCAAACCTTAAGAAGATTTAACAATGCACCAACTTTACAAAGGCTTTTGGTGGATATGCAACAAGCCATCTGGTATAAGGACTGTTGTAGTGCTTAAAAAATGAAATGTATCCAAGTTGACAGTATTATTTCCATTGAGTGTGTTACACAACATGTTTAAATTCATTCAAACATAAAAACATGATAAAGAAGAATGAATTTTGTCATGCATGGACAATAGGAAGAGCTCATCAATATTCATGAATTGAGCACAGATACTCCTCCTCTACCAGGGTTTTTCTTTGGTTGAAAATCCTTTAAAACAATTCAGTGTATTGTCACTAAATTGGATTTAATGGAAGACAGACAAGGGGAAATCAAATATATCATCCCCTCCCAAGTTTAAAGAGCCTGGCAATCACAATAACTAATACCTTCTTTCGACATGCGAGGAAACAAAACTACTGCTAAGAATGATCAAAAACAGAAATAATATAATTTCATTGATTTAAAGATAATGAACAATTTTAACAGAAATCTTTCAAATAATGAAAATTTCTACATCTTAAATAACAATTTTATTAGAGATGAAGATTTAAAAAAAGATGTGACAGTTAAAAACACTGAGAAAATTTTCAGACAAGTTTTTTTTTTATACAAATTTTTTTATTTTGACTGCTTCAAAATAGATAAAAATGGGAAAATTGTATGATACAGTAAATAAAGGATAACAAAGGCAGTTTATTTGTATTTAACTATAAACATTAACAAAATCAACTGGATGAATTCAGTCAGTTATTTATATTAAACAATGCTTCAAACAACCTATGAAAAACTTACTTGGTCACCATGTGCATGACGGCCTATTATAATAGGTTTAATCCAACCAGGCACAAGTCGAGGAATATTTTTACATATAATAGCCTCTCTAAAAACAGTTCCACCTAATATGTTTCGGATTGTTCCATTGGGAGATTTCCACATTTGTTTTAAATTGAATTCTGCAATTATAACATGAGGGTAAACAAACAAACATGATAACAAGACACATTTTTATTGCAAAGAACCACCATCTTTCAGAAATCAATGTAAATTAAATTACAAGCTTATTCAATTAAATCAGAAAAATGTTTACTATTGGTATACATTTTTGCTTCTATATCTATAAAGGCATTTCCTTAATAGACTAAATCTCAATCTATAAAGAAATTTAATTAATTCAATTTTTATAACTAAAGGTTTCATTACTTTAATAAATTCTATTTTGATTCATTGTAAATCCATAATTTTGTGAGGAACTGTGAAAAATATTCCTTATTTATAAATATACAAAATAAAAAGATTCAGAACATTTACCCATACTATTTGAAAATATAAGTATAAAAATTATAACAAATAATCCTGGGTTGAAATCTAGAAGTTGGTACACACTTTTAAAAAGCAGCCTAATCGCCAAAGCAAGACGTTGACCGCTGCACTTCATTGGCGCCAAGTTGCCAAACCTAAATGCAGGTAATACTTGCATTAGCTTTGTCGACTTGGCGCCATTTTAAGAATGTGTACCAACTTCTAGATTTCAACCTAATCCTGATTGCTTTTACAAATGAAGAAATAAAACACACACACATATATAAACTAAACTCATACATGTGTGATTGTCATATAATCATGGCAAATTAATATGGTAGAGCGTCTAAAAAATAAAAATATGTTCTCTATTTGATTCACTTTAGTTTAGTACAGAATGTAAATTAATTCAAGTAGGAAATTTTGCCAAGCCAAAGAATGGTGTTAAAATAGCATTAGCTTCTTGGTATCACAAAAACACAGTGTGCAATATTCATAATAAAATTTTAAATTTATTATGAGAAATAATCACAGACAATCATTTTAAACACAAACAAGATCATAATAATATATACATAATGACTAACATCTCAGCATTTTTTCACTTCCTTTACCAAATATTAATAATTTCTCACTCATCTAAAGTTTGATTACAAGAACTATGCTTAATATTTTAGAATGATAAAATAAGAAAAATAAATACTTGTGGTAGTAGCAACGGCAATTTTAACTACACATGAAAAGGGAAATCTAGGTCATTCATAATTACAAGGAAGTCTCTTTTCTTACTATGTCATGATGCAAGAGGAAGTTCAAACAATACAAATGGGAAAACAACAAGCTTATAATGAGGAACCAGAGTTTTTCAGCGAGAAAAAGTATATATAAACTAATGTGTTATTGTCCAAGATATTGATATAAAAAGGCACAAGAATGCTTTCTTAAACAAATACTCTGACAATAAATGCTTTTAAAAAGTTTCATTTAATTTGTTATAAAAAAAATCTATTGGAAGTGATATAAGAACTTTTGTGGCTTAAGCAGCTACAATTTTTCATCCGGAAGGGACTTGAAAAGGATAAACATCTCCTTTATTTTAATTAAATTTTATTACTCTTTAATTTCAATTTTATTAAAAAGAAATGTACATGAAGTCTAAACATTCATCAAGCTTGGAACATGCTGAAGTATAGCAAGTTGCGTGAAATATAAAGATTTTAAAAGATAACTGACAATCAATTATAAAAAAAGACAGAAACTCTTATGTATTTGAAACTTCATAAAAAAGTAAGACAAATGTAAGAAAATGATGAAATTTAAAAACATCATATTACAGACAACAGCAAATAACAAAACTATGATAAAAGACATTCATTTGATTTTCTCCCACCAAATGATCCCAATTGAGAAGAAATAATTATGCAGATTACAGTACTGTTTTTGGAAATTTTACAATTCTTATATTGCAGTATGAAATAAAATTGTACTGAATACAAGAACAAGTGTAAATAAAGTTTTAAAATTTTTAATTGCCATGAAGTTTATTTACAGAAGTAAAATAAGTTCTTTTCAGAGTGAAGAAAAAAGTTCATCTAGAGTAGTATATTTTACTTAATTTGTCCCCCCCCCCTTCATTATATCAATAATTCAGTTCATCACAACATTTTTTGAAATAACTAAGTATTTAAACTTTTGAATAAATGAGAGGAATTTTAAAAATTACATTAATGTTCAAAAAGTACAGAAAGAAAGTTACAATTAACTTTGAAAGAATATTATGAGAGAAATATCATTAAAATTTAAATAAATACAAGCTACATTAAGTTTTCACATTATTTCTTTCTTACATTAGAAATCCTAACAAAAACATAACGATTAAATTTGCAGCTGTATATGTTATATATCCAAAAAAAAAAAAAAAACGTTAACACTTCTGTAAATAAATTACATAAAATGCTAAAATTTTGAAAAACTTTTTTCATACATACCAACTACTCTGTTCTCGTCTGGAGTAATAGTTGCACATTTTATCCCAACATTGTATTTCTTAATAGCATTTGCACAATCAATTGTCACTGTAAAAATAATAATCATGAATTTAATTCTTCTATAAACTTTTATTTACATATTTATAAATGTATATGTTTCGCCTCTTCCCCACAAATAAACTAAAAATGGGGCAAAAAATGTAAATATAAAATTTGCAACTGATGAGTTATTTTTCAGATTAAATTTTCTGACATGCTATTTAAGGGAAAGAAACCCCAAAAAACATTAATTATTTAAAATTGGTGTTAGTATAATAATTTTCATGATATAATAAGAATATAGAGAAAATTATCTGCTATATAACTTATTTAAAACGATACTTCATTTAAATTAATTAAAACAAACTTTCTAGTAAGACAATGAGAATAAATATGAAATTTCATAGAATTTGCATCTTATTTAAGAGCTGTGTCTGTGGGGGTGATATTGCTGATTTGATATATATAGGTTACATAGAACATCAAGATCTGTGAAACTGAAAAACCAGTGTAATATTTTTAATGACTAAATTTTTAAAAAATTGTCAATATTTTGACACATTAAAGTTGATCTTTAAATTTTAGAAAAGCAATACCATCAGTTAATTCTTTAGAGCAGTGGTCCCCAACCTGTGGGCCTCGGATAGCGTGTTACTGGGCTGCAGAACGCTAGTCAAGAGTCGAAGTCACATACATACTACATAAAGAAAGTGAAAGTACCATCAAATGAAGAAGACTCTTCAACTGAACTATCGTGACTATTGGCCAGATTCTAAAATTGTTTTTTAGTGCAACATCATTGGTCCCGTTTTGAATAAATGTTCTGTAACAATATCCAAACTTTACTGAGACATTTGATGAGATTCTCTACCACCTATCTGTGTAAATGTGCTTTATCAACTTTATTTAAAAGAAAACAAAAACATAAGTACAGACACAAACTGAATGTTTCTACATACAGTTTGTTTCTGTATTAATGTAATAAAGTCGAGTAATAAAATTCTGTAATAAAGTTTTAGCCTCAAGTCACTGTCTTATGACTTGAGGCTGAAGCTGTCAAGTTTTAATCTAGATATTGACTCTCTCGTGGAGGGACAAACAATGTCAAAAGTCCCATTGATGTTTTCTTTTTAATTTGAAATCTTGACTACTTGTTTTTGTGTTTTCTTACAATGCGACAGCTAAATAATAACAGTAAAATGTTTCATTTTATAAACATTATATTTTTAAACCTTTTACAGTAAGTTTCACTAAGTACCGACATATACGTGCATATAATATATATAACATGCACATACATAGTCGGTATCGATTATATGGTCAGCTCAGCGGTCCAGAAAAATCAGACTATATAAGCTGGGTAACCATATATGCGGAACAATACTACACTATTAAATTATGGCAGGATTATATTCACCTATCAGAATTTAGTGCTCATAAACAAATAATTAAACTTTTAAGAACATTTTAAAAATTAATTTGCAAAGTAAAAACTACTGTAAGAAATATACAAGATGTTTTTAGTAAATTTATGAGCTTACCTAACCAATCTAAGTACAGTAGGCATACGTACGTGCATCCATATTCAATGCACTTATTTAAAATATTCAGATATACAAGATTGCCTCCTTTTCTTGGTTGTTAACACAACATTTCTAAGTCCTTAATAGCTTTTAAATATTCATCTGCTGCTTCGCAATTATTAAGAAAAAAACCTGAGGTCATTTATGGCTTTAAGGGCATCTGATGATGATACTGATTTCTTTTCACATTCACTGGCATCCTCATCATTGCTTCCTTTGGCATTCAAATTTAACACATTAGAAACAATATCTTGTATTGAAGTTTCACTGTTAGTAGCGAGATCCTCATCAATCTTTGCATAAAGATTTTCGTCTGGAATTGCATAACCACGATTCCGCAGTTTTTCTGCTAGTTCAGTTAAGGGGAGATCTTCATCGGCGTCTTCCGATAATTCTTCAGACTCTGGAGAACTGTGAAATCCAGCATGTCGGAAGCAATTTGCAATAGTTTTCTGTGACACCATATTCCAACTTTGGTCGATATAAAAGACCGCATTTAACACAGACACTTGAAATGGTTCTTTTCAGTCAATAGAAGAGACCGGTACTTTTCCGTTAGCCGGGCGCAAATGTCACCAATTGTGAACCAAATGCGAGCCAAGTCGCCAAGCGAAGCGATTTTCCGTTAGCCGGGCGCAAATGTCGCCAATTGTGAACCAAACGCAAGCCAAGTCGCCAAGAGAATGGTTGTAAGAAATTTGGCGGAATTCTACATTATTTGGAGATTTTTCACTTGCGCCAGGCTAACGGAAAAGTACCAAGAGATCATATTTTGCAGAAGAAGCTTTCTATAGGTAACCTTGAAGTTTTGGATTATACCTTGATCTAAAGGCTGCAATTCACACGTGCTGTTTGGAGGCAAGAAAACGAGTTCAATTGATTTCAAGCCATAAACAGTGCAGTGGGCAGTATAGTTGTCTGCCATTAATGCAACTTTCCTTTTCTGTTTTGAAAAATTTATATCACACCTCCTAAGCATTTTGTTCCCAGATGTCCGCATCATCCATGCTTTTGAATTAGCATCGTAGATGAGAGGCAAAGATTTGCAATTTTTTAAAAACCAAGGCTTAAGAAATTTTCTAATTACCAAAGGAATAATTTTCTCTGATCCATCCATATTTGAAACTAACAACTAGGACTGGGCGATGTTGAAAATCTTACATCGCGATATATAACCAGCTTTATATTGCGATTTAATGATATATCAATATTAGAAAATTACACTTTGATAATTTTTTAAGCTTAGATGCAATTACATATATCATTATAGTATGCTTAAAATAAAAACATTTCAGAAAATTGTTTTTCAAAAGTATTTTCTTTTGATGCAAATTAATATTCTTTAAAAAAAAAAAAATAGCCATGAAGTGTTTTTAAGAAACAACAAATATAAACAAGTCAAACATTTAATTTTCATTCTAAATCTTTCATCCAAAAGTAAATTAAAATTTCAGTTACTTTAAAATTAAGCAAGATTTGGGCGTTTTTTCGCAATGTTTTCAAAAAATACTATATAACAAAATGATTTTTGAATTACTTATAATTCAAAAATGTCTTTTTAATGATACCAGTTTAGTTACAAATTACTGAAACATTACCAGTACAAATTACTAAATCATCCAAAGAAGTTTGTTTTAAAGGTTCCTGACTCTTTCAACAGATGCCCTACCATTGGGCAGCATTTCTCGTTCATACTTTGTCGCTAAAACCGTATACGAAATATTTAACTTCCGGAATTTAAAATCAAATAACTTTAATCATAATTTCACTATTTTAAATGTAGAAAATTAAGGGGTGTTAAAAGGGATTTATTTTAAAGACGCGGAAAAATTAAATATATATTAAAAAATTAAATTGAATACATAGTTATTAAATATTATAGATTTAAATTAATATAAAAAATAATATATATATAAATTCATATTATGATTGTAGATATGTGTGGGCCCTCACTGACTCCTGGCAACCACTATTTTCAACCCAGTCCGCCACTGCGTGCAAATGGTGAGCACGTCGGCAATCAAGCTAAATCGATGTCCACTTTTTGTCAGTTGTGGTCAAGGGTCTATCGATATGAAGCATGTGCTAATGTTTCGTCCACGATCAACGAAAGGAGAACATGTGCATGCGCCCGCGGGAGGGAATCAGCACATATATATCGGGAATCGGCGTAAGCTTAAATCGATTTAGCGATATAGGTGTAAATCGATATTTTTCGATAAATCGATACATCTCCCAGTCCTACTAACAACACGGTTAAGCGTTTCTTACTTTTTCTTCCCCCCCCTACACATTTTTCACCTTTGAAACAAAGAGTTCCGTCTCGTCCACAAATGTGGGTTTGGGTTCGAATCACACTTTTGACAAGAATTATGTTACTGTAATGGTATCAGGTATGGGGCGGCCTTCTGTCTGGCAAGATCTGATAAAAAAAAGTCTGCATTCATCAAAGTTGAAATATTCATATCTTTCGAGAATTTTTACATCCTTCCATTCTTTTAAAGAACTACTGTCAAAGTCAGCAGCTTCTCCGCACAATTTTTTAAAGGATAGGTTATGCCCTGAATTAAATTGCTGTAACCAGCCATTGCTAGCAAGAAAACTTGACTCGTCAAGTTCATTAGCAAATTCCAAGGACTTTTATTTCAAAACATTCCAGGATATAGGAGCATTTTGCGATAGTGCATATTTAATCCATGACAGAATAGCCTTATCCACATTCTCATAAGGTGGCAAACACTGACGTTTTCTTTCTTTATCACAAATTTGAACATTAGAAGAGCAAAATGAACAAAGAGGCTGCTAAAATGTTGTTTAAAGTCGTCTGGGCTATCGAATTTGCTTTGGCGAAAGCAGCTTTTGAAAGATTAGAATTTTTAAACTTTTCAATCGATTCATTTTTTTCAGCAAATGATAAATTCTTTCTTTTCGAAGCCATATTGAAAAAAATGAATGTTCTTATTCACCACGTATGATCCAAATGAAACAAAATTTTCCTTTACTCTTTTCGTCTCAATTTCAACATACTTTTCAAACAGGGAGATATAGCTTCAACCAATAAACAGAGAGATGTCTACCTGTTGTCCTTGGGCAGGAAGAGAATTGAGGGGGGTGGGTAACGTCGACGATGATTCAACGCAAAAGAGATATTGGGGGAAGGGGAGGGAAGTGTGTGCTTCCCTGTGTTGCTCTCCACCTCAAGAAATGTTACAACAATTACTATTTTTCAAAAAAAAAAAAAAAAAAACCCGATAACCTCATTGAAAAGATAGAAAAAACTGACCATATAACCGATAACCAGGAAAATAAAATGACTATATAAGCAGTGCGCTTTAACACATGTTCCCTATTCAGTTAGATGGGACTTTAGAAAACTGACCATATAAGTTGGGTGACCTTATAAGAGGGTGACCAAACAGCCGGTACTGACTGTATATTATATGTGTTTGTAATTTTTGCTTGTATATTGAGTCTGTGGGCCTCAAAATATTTTTTACACAACAAGTGGTCATCACAACCAGAAAGGTTGAGAAACACTGCTTTAGAGCACCAAACAAAAATAATTAATACATCATTATAGTACATATTTAAAATTTAATATAACATTATTAAAAAAGTTTTAAACTTATTGATTATACAAGTAATTTGAAAATCACCTTGATCATTTGTCACATCTCGATTTTCAATCCCCAAATCATAAGTATGAAGCTCTACATCCAAAAATGGAAAAATAAGTTTCTCTTTTATTAGATCCCATATGATCCTAAATGAAACCAAACGTAAAAATTAAACTTTATGTATGAAATTTAATACACTGAAATAAATTTTTTAATCATTGTCAACAAAATACTAACCAACTGAACAAGCTTATTTCTACATACAGTGAAATTCTAAGAGTTCAAGCTATTTATATACATTCAAAATCACATTTTTAATTTAAAATATAAAAATATAAAAATGTTAATTATAAGATATTCCTAAGATCATGTTACACACTTTTCAACCCACCAATTTTAATCCCTTTCATAGCTGTTTCCAGTATAGCTCAGAGTTTTCAAATTCAAAATTCTATTCATTTTGAAAAAACTAAGCTCCAATCATTTAATATTTCATAATAAATAACAATAAAATAGTTGTTATAAAATTGAAAGGAGAAGGTATTTACATTTTCCCATAAAAGTTCATTAATTTCTAAATACAGCTTTGAACACACTCAGAAAAAAGTTGTTTTATAATAAGAAGAAAATTTTCCGGTAGCAAAAATCAGATAAAAATAAATATTTGAACTTACCTGGTCATCTCATCTCCAAGAATATCAACAACCGGTCCACCTAAAAACATCAAACATTAAAATTGTTGAACCATAAAAAGTGCATATATACGCATGTATCGGCGAAAGAGGAAAAAGTAGTTTCATGATTTCTTATTCTAAATCTATCTAAATTTAAAATTTTATACTGAAATACTGATCTAAGTGAAGTTTCATAATATTGGTCTTTAATAGAAAAAAACCTTAATTTAAATTAATTCATTGAAAACTCTTTTTAATCAGTAATTAAATGAGAAATAAATAAAATAATCAACTACAATTAAAACTAATCAGATATAAAAGAAGTTTGAGATACTTCTAAAAATGCATAAGAAATGTAGTTTTTAAAAACTACTAATCTATAATACTCCAAGTTTTATCTCTTGCATAGGAGAAAAAAAAACTTACACTGAATTTTAGACATTTTTTGTGAGATTAATTTGCAGGAACCTTTAGATAGAGTTTGATTTTATAAGAAAATCAAAATTTAATTCGACAGAGCACCCCCTACACTTATCGGTAGACGCGTCAGAAAATTTTTGATGCCTTATTTCCTGGTATGTATTTTTACTTTTGTTTGAACTTTATTGCTCAAGAGCCAGGACCGGTTGAGGATGAGGTGAGATCCGATCAGATGATGAGATAGAAACCGAGACAAATATTTTCACCTGACCAATCAAATTCTTTCGAAAACAAGGCCAATGTTAACACTAACATACGGCTACAGTTAAGTATACCACGTAGCAAATTGGCTACTCTGCTAATTTCTAATTTGTTGAAGAATTATGTAATTTTGTGACGATTAAATGATTTTATTTTTCTCAAGTATAAAAAGTGCAGTCTAATGGTAATGTTCAGGTCTTGAAAGCGAAGAATAAAGGGGAAAATGACGCCATGCTCATATCAAAGTTTTTGTTGCATTAACTGCCTTCAATTTTTCTCCTCTGATCTTTGAACACTAAAAAATGCAGTAACAAATATTAAAGTGTCATGAAATTACTATTTCAAATCGAAATTAATTCATTTTTTAAGTCATAACCATCCTGTAAACCACAGAGAAGTAGAACTGTAAACCATCATGTTCTAATTTCTTTTATTTTGTTAGCTTCGGTGGCAATACAAAAATTTTGTTTTGGTAATTTTTGGTATGGAGTGGTTTTATGTGTGTGTCGTTGTGAAGTGAATTGGCCTCTGATTTATTTCAGGATTGATACAAAATCTTGTTGCTTTATTTGTATCATTATATTTTTTCTTTCATCAAAAATGTCATCGGGAGAATTAACAGCCTCTACTACGAGAAGGAAAGTTTTATTTGCTGCTGTAAGTTCTGCTTGTTATGAAGCTGGATTTACAACTGCAGAGAGAACGTGTTTGGAAACTTTGACAGAAATGTTGCAGAGTTGTATGTATGGTTTTATTTAAATTTAGAATTTCTATTTATTCGTATATGTTTCATTGCATAATAAATTACCAAAAGTTTATTTTAAGTTGTTGTAGCATTAAGATCAAGAAGCATTTGGATGAAAATATTAAATCATGTGGGAAGTACAAGTTTTATGAATTAAAATATAATCATAATAATTTTATATAAACATTGGAAAATAAAGTAGTTACTGTATAGCGTAGTTCTATAAAAATATAAAACATTAGTGGAAAGATTTTTCAAATGTTTTGAAAACATTTTACCTAAAGATTATGGTTTTTCTTTATCTGATTTTATAGCTGATTGAAGTTACAGTTTTTTTTCGTATTAAGTGATTTTTCCATAATTTCGTGTAATGATGAGTATTCTTTAGTTTGAAGTTGTCTGTTTCTCTGGTCTTTGAGCTTTACTTGTTCACCAGAAGTTAACTGTTGTATGACACTTATTAAAGATCACTCTTCTAGAACTTTATACTTATGTCTTCTATAAGTATAAAGTATTTCACATAAAAAAAATGGATTTTAATTTTAGCTAAACATTTTTTTTTTTTTGTATTTGGGTTCTGATTATACTATGCGCATTCTAATCAGGTCCAGAAAAAACTCTTTTTATTTTTCTAATACATAAAAATGAGAAAATGTAATTTGTTTATGGTAAAACCGAAGCGTACGGTACATCCTTCGCTAAGCTGGCACCAAATAATGGAAAACTCGCCAAACATCCGCCATGTTACCAGATTTACCATGTTACCGTCCGCCATTGGGTTACCACATTTGGGAATTGATCGCCCCAAAAAAGTTTGGCGTCGTACCATACACTTTGGTTGGGCCTTTGTGGGGTTCTTTTTGTTTTATAGAATTTTTGATTATTCCACTAACTTCTTTTTAAATGCTCTGACATTGAAATTTAATTACAAATACTTTAAATAGAATAATTTTTTAGGAGTTAAACATTTCAGCAGTGTTAGCATATAGTTCTGTGCATATGCAGAGGAAGTATACATACATATAATTATACATTTATGTAATTTATTATTTCTAAACTAAAGGTGATATTTCTGTCTTTTTTTTCTGATTCATTCGTACCTGCTGTTTTCAAGTAAAGTTTTGTTCTCCAGATTTGTATTTTTTTTTTTTTCATCTAAAAACTCCAAAATTATTTCTGGCCATATATTTTAGATATAACGCAACAATAAACAATACCATTATCTCAATTTCTTATCGTTTTGGAATTTTAATTGAAATGCTATGTTTATTATAAAATTTGTATTCTTTATTTTTTCTTTTAATAGGATATGTGTGCATGCCATTTTAAGCTTAAATCGGATGGCTGGATGGAATTTTTATAAAAAAAATATTCCAGTGAAAGCAACCATTGAAATGAAAATTTTTAAGTGTTTTCATCATCTTCCATTTCATTTATTTTGGCTTTTATTTCTCTCATTCCAGCACTTTTGTTTAAACTTAATAATGACAATTAGCAAAGTAATTACTCATAAAACTTCTCATTTTGGAAGTTTTACTTTCTTATTATTTAATGTGGTGTTAGTTGTCCTGAATAGTGTTGGTAGTGGTTGAGTATCCCTTTGATAACTGTCCCAATCATCAAAAATCCAAATCCTGCTTTTTTTTTTATTTCAGTTCTTGCTGTAATAGTATGTAATTTCATCATGCATGTCTTTTGATCTTCTAAAAACTTAATAGGATGTTTCATTTCAGGTATATTTGTGGTAAAATTGGTACAAATGATTTATGTAAGGACTCAACTGTGAATTATGTGTGGAATTAAAAAAATGATTAAAATCCTAAATTATTTTATTAGTTGTTTTATAATGCAGTAGCATAGATCTTTTTTTGGAGAGAATTTTAGTCATTCTTCTTAGCATTAGTATCTTTTACTGAGTTTACATGATGGAAGAAGGAAATTTATATGGGATTAAATTTTTTAAATAAAGGTTTTAATGATACCAGCCCATGACCATTTTGGGAAAGTTGGGCTCTTATCATTGGCAAATGTCAGATTGTAGAAAGAGCATGCCAAATGAGCAGCTGGGCTTTTTATAACTTTGAAACTGGAACTGCTGATAATTAGGAATGCAACTGATTAGAAATTACTGATTCAGTATTTTAAAGAGCAGAGGTGACACCAGTGTGGTGTCGGGACTGCTGTCTGGCAAATTTTTGTACCCGTTCACACAACAGGCTATTCAACTAATAGATAAATAAAGATCTGGCAAAAATTTGAAAGAGTCATCATTATGCCCCTCCCAGCAGGTCATGTCCCCAATCCCTGTCGGGGAGACTTTGCCCTTCCTAACACCACCCCTGTTAAAGAAGCAATTTGCAAAACTCATGAGAATCCCAGGAGCAGAATTATATCCAATGTTCTGCAACATGACCTCAAACAGTTGGAAATGTTCTACAGGCTGTTTGTCCAAATTTGGCGTACCACAGTAAAATACAAAATAGATATAAAAATACTAATTAACCAGTAGAATCTTTATTACTTATTAATGACAAAACATTATATTAAAATTAATTATTTAAAACCAAGGCATACATTCAGAATTTGCAATTCTATCAATGACTTTTGAAGTCAGCTCTCAATATGCCTGCTGCGGATTTTCATCCCCAGTGATGTCAGCTTCGATGAAGGCATGGCTTTCTCGTAAGCCACGTGATGGAGAGTTATTTTTGCCATTCCTCCGATCTTGGAAGGCTGGGTTGCGTGAAA
Source organism: Araneus ventricosus (assembly GCA_013235015.1). Taxonomy (NCBI): domain Eukaryota; kingdom Metazoa; phylum Arthropoda; class Arachnida; order Araneae; family Araneidae; genus Araneus; species Araneus ventricosus. The sequence goes on along the minus strand of BGPR01001192.1, from coordinate 248,963 downwards.
CGTGAAGAGAGAAGGCATGGCATAAAGAGTGCCTCACTTTGATTGTTCTGCAGAACATATTGTGTTTTTATTTTTTGGTGTGCAGACATGTTTTTTTTTTTTTTTAAGGATGAAATGTTCTGCAAAGACCTCATTAGTTCTGCTACGTACATCACACTTTTAAGCACTTTCTGCTTCCGGTATGAGAATAGGCAAAAGTGAAAGTTACAGTAACTGTACTTTGAGAGTGTGAATAAAAAGAATTCATTATATGCATACATTCAATATTACATTCTATTTAAATGGGGACTCTGCTTTTTATTTGCTGCACTTATATTACTACCGCAGGTAGACCTTGAAAGTAACTTAAATGGCTATTATAAAATATGCAAACTGGTTGATTTAACCCTCTCACACTGAGAGAGGCAATCCCGGGTGGTCTAAAAATTTCGCCTTAACAGCAACGAAGGCCAATCTGAGGCAGTTGGCTTCTTTTGAGGGGAGGTGATGTTCTGAGATCGCTTCGGAGATAAACGCTGTAGGGGGTCCATTTATCCTTGCCAACCACAGCCCATTTCTGTGCACCTTAAGGGAAGGTATAGCAGTGGGTGGGGTAAATGACCACCCAGGTTCGGAGAGTCCAATTCATGTCGTATCGTCCCAAAAAGGCTCAGTTTTAAAGGGGATAGAAGATTGCTATTCGTTGGTAATATGTACATGGTAGAGATGTAATGAATGGTGATTTGGCTGAATACTGAATATTAATTTTAAAAAACATTTCACTTTTGATTGTAAATGAAATATTTTTCAAATATTAATGAAAAAAAAAAAACTTAAGATTAAATAAAATTGAGTTTTTATTGTTTGTACATTTAAAAAAAATATTAATACTTTTGTGTATTTTTGCAATATTTTAAATACTTGAATTCCAATAATAAGAAATGAGAAACCCTCTTCATTTTTGGATTGCTTCAAAGAAATAAAAGAGTCGTCACTGTAGAACAAGACAATGACAAACACGGAAGAAAATTGAATGAATAAATTAAAATTACTAAAAGGAAATTCCTATTTTGATAAAGAACTTCTAATAGGTAGGGTGGAATGTCCACTTAATTGGTGGAAAAAAATGTGGAAAAATTTCAAAGGTTCGAAAATTTAGCAAGAAAATATCTTTCAGCACCTGCAAGCATTATATAGTGACTATTTATTTTCTGAAGCTGGTAATATATATGTCAAATATGGAACAGACTTCTATAAATAATATGCATAATTACACTTATGTACTATGCAACTTAAAATTGGATAAATGTTAGATTTTTGTTATAATAAATGCATTGGAATGTAATTCTGCCATATTCTTTCTGAAATATATTTAAAACTGCATTTTTTAAAACCATTTATCCTAAATTGATTTGGCCGAATATCTGTTCAGCATTTGGCCAAACCCAGTATTCGGCAAAAGTGCCTAAGGGGTCGTTCAAATATTACGTAAGCAAGTTTTTGGTAATTTTTGACTCCCCCTCATCAGCAAAAATAAGCAAATCGCAAACCCCCTGTTATAGTTACGTAAGCAAACTGCAACCCCCTCCCCCATTCATTTTTGGTTTACGAAATGTATAACAGTAATAATCTAATTTAAAAAATTTTAGGACTTAATTCAAATAAAAAAAAAACATTCTTACCTCGGCTTAAAATGAAAAAAAAAAAAAAAAAAAATGTATGTTTAATTTCCTTACAATTTTGTTTAAGAAAATTTCTTAGTTTATCACAATTTTAAAAGAACATAGCTAATATTTTAAATTTAATTTTGCAAATGCCCATCATCTATTCAGATGCTGACCAAGGCTGCTCAAGCCATTTTTCCGTATCTGTTATTATATTGCTTCCCCTTTCTGTTACTACTTCATCGCTTTCTTCTCTGAAGGAATCTAGATAAACTTCTTCGTTAATTTTTCACAATTGCCTCTATACTTTTTAAGCATGTGACAAAAGCACTAAACTTTTAGTAATCACTTTTATATCAAAAACGTAAGTTGTTATATAAAAGTAAATGAAAACTTTCTTTTCCAATAAAGCTCAAAACACTTTCATAACTGTCAATTACACTATTGCAACTACATAAATTTAAAAGGTAACAATCATTACAATATGTAAAAATATTTTAATCTAAAACATAAGATGTGAAAAAAATTAAATCTTAGATTAGTGAATGATTCATTTTTAAAATTTTTTCATAATCTATTATTGTTATTTGTTATTTAATATTTTATTCAAGACACAAAGTCGTATTTGATCCACTTAATTTCCTAGATTATTACTTTTGAAAATTGAATACTTTCACTTTAAGATTGCTTTAGTAAAGATAATATATCTATTAAATTAAAATTATAGAAAGTTGTTAATTTTAACACTTTATTACATATTACAATGTCAGTATACTCTACATATTTTAATAAATGTAGCGAATATTAACAAAAATAAGTAAAGTTATTTCGTACCAAGTTAATTATAAATTTAAAGTTATGATAAAATATGCTTAAAATTTTAAGAATAAATTGATTATAATTACCTTTATAAAATAATCAAGAAAAACTGATTTCTTTTTGGTTGCCTATCACAGTTCTTCCTCAGCTCTTTTTAACACTAACTCCTCTAGCTCTTTATCATTTTTCAAAGAATTTTTATATTGCCACCACACATTAGTTTTACATTGAATATCCTTCAAAGGTTTATCTGATGAAGACTTTATGAAACTTTCAAAAAAAATTTTATACAATATTTCTCTAAATGGAGACATATTTCCGATTTTACTTGTTTTATGTACTGTACGGTTTAAAAAACTCCCGAGACACCAGACAGTAGAGCTGTCGGCCACTATGGTTGTGAGGTTCAACCACTTCAGAGAGGGGTGTGAGGTTATTAGTTTGGTCTCGGAACAAATTGGTGGAAGAATCGTTCGTGAAAACGGACGAAAAATTGTGCATAACGTTTAGGGATTGCAATTCGGCACCAATTTCAATCCGGCCGGATTGGGCACATCAAAACTATTTTGCCTTTTCATTCCAAAATCAACTGTATAAAAGATGATGAAGTGAGTGTATTACAAAGTTTATAAAAAGAAGCGTTAATTTCTTATGAAATCAACTTTATTATTATTATTATTAATCAGCATTTACGTATGAATCAACAATAAAAATTTAGAACAGTGTAACTACTTAAATTGTAATTGTTATATTAGTTTAGTAATAATTAGATAATGACAGGCGGTTAAGTTCCATCTCACTTACTAGATTTCACAAATGATAACTTGTAATGTAACTTATATTATGTAAGTAACTTATATTAAATCTAACAAAATCAAGCTTATCAACTGAGATCACAATAATTAGGTATTTTAGACACGCCAAGCAGTCTCATTCTTATAATTATGACAGTCATCATGAATCTGTTTAACCAATGGCACAATTATACAATAACGAGTTTAAAACTTCTTCGTATTTTTTAATATACTTACTTTAAATTATTATTTTAAATAAAACAATTTAAAAAAACTCACTTTGGTTTTGAAAAAATTATTGTAGGAAACAAAAAGTGTTAATTGTGTCATCTGTCAATTGACTTCTTACAGAGCTACAAATATAACCAGCGGCCTAGAAAGCCCTTTCTGCTTCTACACTTGTTGTTTTTATTGTCAACAAATACTTATGAATAGAAAACAAGTATTTTCCTCTAACTCCTTCACTTTCACATGCAGTCATTTCCTTTCTTAATGTTTTCTCATAATCTTTCTCTTTTTTTGGGGGGTATTTATGCTCTAGGTTTTCATATCTTGCTGGATTTGCATCTGTAATTCTTTCTGTAATGTCAAATCATTTTTCAATGATGATGAATCTGAGTTATTTTCTACTATATTATCTACGTTTTCTTTAAAGCTATCATTTTGAACAACTCTTTCTAAGATATTTTTTATTTCTAGTTTTACAAACTTTTTTTTCGGTATAGTAAATGTATCATCAGTTCGTCTTGTATCATCATCATATTTTTTTTTATTCTGTAAGTATATTAATATTCCTGTTTTTATTTTGAATTGGTTTCAAAACTGACATGTTTGTTTTAGAACTTTTAGACTAGTACCTGCAATGCAACACAAATAGGTACATACTTAAAATTTAAAACACTATTTCGGTCACTATGTAAGAAGAAAGTCATATTATAAAGAAAAATCAGAAATATGGATCATTACTCAATTCATTTCTAAGTCTAATTATCTACTTAAATCATTCTCGTACTTGTAAATGCAACATAAACATAATTCATCAATCAATTGAACAATAAGAATGTCTATATGTGAAGCGGGTGAGTCAGCGTCAAACGACTTGTACACACCACGCATTTAAGTACCTACTCTTTCAACAACGCGAGTATTTTTCAAGAAATCGGCTTCATGTATTTTTTTTAAATTTATCGGATCCGGTAGACGTCTAATGATGCCGGATCCGGTTTTCCGGATTGCAATCCCTAATAACGTTGTTGCAGGAAGACATCATCATTAAGATCAGAAAAGATCGAAGAAAAACAATATTATTATTAAGCAACATCGAAGAAAAACAACGCATAATAGAAAGAAAAAATTAGTATAAAAACAATCAAAAACATTTTTCATTTTCCAAATAATGAAAAAAAGATCATCAACACAATTATCCACTTAACTATCATCAGATATTAACAGCTGTGAAATTGATTAGTGAAAAAAACATCCCAGAAAAGAAAAAGAAAAGATGAACTATTATTGTTAAAAAAATAACTATGAGAAACCAACGAAAAAAAAAATGTCAAGTGATTAGCAGACATAATACGAAGGATTTGCGGTTTGAGAATATTTGTTATTTTATTTCATTTCCGCCTTCAATGAGATTGTTTTTTTTTTAGTACATACTCGGAAGATGTAACTTCAAACCTGACTAAGTGTATATATTTTTTTACATACGAAATATTCAATGAGTTTCAAGTTTGTTGTAGCATGTTTATTTGTGCTTGCTTGGAAACTCGTATTGTCACAATACAACATATTCCAATCTCATCATTGGAAATAGTAGCAAGTTCTCAGAAATAAGCCTCATGCATCAAACATTATTATGAGCTGTCACCTCCAGCTATTGTAAAGAAAAGATAATATTACCATTGTGTTCAATGAACATTCATCCTATCTATCATTTATGTGACCTCAGAACATCATTGAAAAAAAAATCAAGTTTAATTTTCTTTTGCCAAATTTGATTTTTTTTTAAATTTAATTTTTTTAATTAAATTTTTTTGCAAGTTACCAAGAGATTTTTGGAAATAAAGTGATTTTAATGTCTTACGTAAGCATCACTCATACTCCCCCTCCCCCCTTGTCAGCAAAAATAAGCAATTCGCAACCCCCCCCCCAGGTGCTTACGTAATATTTGAACGGCCCCTAATAAGCCTAACACTGAATATTTGCTACATCCCTAGTTGATATTATGTGTGTATGAAACAAAAAGCAACAGACTTCCTCCTGAAAATGCTGAAAAATTATTGTCCTTGCATCATAATTACAGGCTTTACAATGATAAATGTTCGGAGATATTTTGATAATAAATGCATTGAAATGTAATTCTGCAATATTCTTTGTTAAGCATGTATTTAAAAGCACATTAAAAAAAAATTATTATCCTGAATATATTCGGCCGAATACTGTATTATTGCCAAATATTCATTATATCCCTAGTATATGGATAAAACAGGGATGTATATTTTGTTTTGTAAAAGAATAATAATAATAAAAAATTCTATATATCCTTTATACAAAATTAGCCACCCCTAACCATTGATTGTTTGACCATCATATTCATTGTGGTCAATTTCAATTAGATAATCACTGAAACTAGTGCTGCATTCTAAATGCCAACTTCGTATATTTAATCTATCATAACTAATGATTTCATGTTTAGCATTTTTAAAATTTCTGCTTTATTATATGATGAAATTGTTGATAGTTAAGAGAAAAAGATTAATCTAAAAAGAGGTTGATAGAGCCTTCAAATATTTCAAGAATCCATGTTGGTTGCAAAATGGAGTAAAAACAATGGCAGCTTGTCATATCAGAAAGGATCAGTTCTGCAAAACATATTTCAAAGATTGCTTATTATCTTCTGTTAATCCAAGATTGTTGCAGGTTTCAAGATTTTGTGCATTTTAACAATATTAAATGAACAGGTTTTGATATCTGTTTATTTTATTCCATTTCCAATTATTGCAGTAAAACTGGTTTAAAAAATAACTACGCTATTTAACTTTACTTTTCTCTCTGGAGGGAAATTATCTGATTATTTGTTAATGACAAGCAAGAATAAAGTACATATTTAAATAATACGTAATAGGTAGGAAGTTGTGTATAATAAGTAGGAAGTTGTGTGTATCTTAAAGGAAATGTTTAAAAAAAACTAAAGCCAAAGAAAGCATTTTAGGCAAATCAGAAAAAGAGATGTGAAAAAAAAAAAATGAAATATAGATTCTGGCAAAATGCCAATTTCTGAATTTCCTTATGATTAAGAATAGGGAGCTCAGCTTTACAGCCCTCATAGTGTCCCTTTCTCCTATTTATACATAATTTCAACATACTTATAAACTGATTTTTAGAATAATTCTGAGCTGCAGCGAGTAAACAATTTTAAGCATTCTTTCAACTTGGATTAAGATATTTGCAAAACAGGAATAGGTATTTACAATCAGATTGTTTTACTACTATTTTTATTCAAAAATGATTTTTATCTTTAATTGCATTAGATTATCTTAATCTCAATACAAAAGTGTTAATATAAAAAAATAATAAATAAAGATTCAAAATAATTGCAGTGCTAAGCCGTAATGAAAACGACATAAATGACTGCAGCATTTCAAGCGTATACCGGGCAAATTTTTTTAACTTAAAAAAAAACATCAGCGGCTTCGCTTTCAGCAAAGCGGGCCCCTCGTAGCTTCACTTTTTCATTGAGAAACGAAACACACAGGGAAAGCAAGGGAAACATTGTTTCCAGAAAAAACATTCCTTGTTCGATATTTGGAAGCCATAATCGGCAACACAGAGAAAAAGAATCATTAAATTTGATGAACAAAAATCTTTAGAAGAGAAGTGAACGATTATTGAAAAAAATAGTTTGGTAAATGATCAAAAATTCTAAACGAAGTATTATTCAAATTCATATGCCGACCAATCAAATCAAAGAGAGCAGACAGTGGACCAATGGAAATTAGGCAAAATTAAGGGCATCCACCATAGACGAGTAAACAAATTACACTCAGCGCATGTGCAAACGAAGCCAAAAAAAATTTTCAACTCGCATCCAAAATAAATGTTCTGGCACTCTCTCTCTTGGTGACAAACAATTGGCAAGCTTAAGAGAAACGAAGTGAGTACTCACCCTAAACTCCAGGTTAACCTTTATTAATTCATAAGAATATGTTATTTGATTTCAGAAAGTTTTGTTTAACATGTTTCTATGTAAAATTTTGGAATATAAATATTGACATTTTCTCAGTTAGCTTAATGCAAACTTTTATTTTTTTTAAATGGTTCCAAACTAAATTCGGAATTTGAATGTAATCTAATCAAATTTTAACTTTCAAACTTTGCTGTTTATTGTGGGTATTTTAACAGCTAATATATACAATTTTTGTTTTCAGTTCTATAGTCTTTGAAAAAATAGCTTTCATATTGTTTTAAAATTTCAACTACTGTACATATAGTTCTAATGAAAGTCTTCTTTCTTTAGTCTATTTTTAAGTCAGTTGATCATATTTACAAAAAATCAACTTCTAAATCATTCTCTTGAGTCATTTTCACAAAATTTTCAGTGAGATTTTAATAATTTATGGTAATTAAGTTTCTTCTTTTATTTGATTCTTTAAAAAAAATTACAAGTTTTTGAGATGTAAATAGAAAATTCTGCTTTATATCAGATGCTGTATTATAATCAATACTGACGTGAATGAGTTATAATTAAACATACTGAGCTAAAGATGTTTTTATCAATTATTTTAAGATTTTATTTTTTTGGCTCAAAACACAGACTCTCATTTGAGATGTGAAATCATTGGAAACAATATTTATCTTTTGATCTGACGAAGAGAGTTCTACAAAAATTGTTGTCCGACTGAACAACATTTATTTGTACAGACAATGTAAATAGCTTAAATAAATTAGTTTTTTTATGAAGAAAGGCTAATTTTTTGAGTCTGATGCTACAATGCCTACGAGCCATCCATCAAATTCTTTTAATTGGATACCCTGTGGCAAAATCTTGGCGACAATGTTGCAGAATGGCAAAGGTTTCCTGCAGAAAGATTTTCAATTTTGGAAACAAATTGCATTTTTGGGAGAATTAACATATTTACGCCAAAGCGCCGAGATCGTTCTGCAGAACTAGTTTCGTCTTCTGCAGACGATGAATCACTTTCAAACATTCTAGATCAGATAAGTGGGAAAGAGGGAAGTTTACCTTTCAGTTTTTTTTGTATGTGTACATATGTGTTTCATTTAAACGCTAAATAAAGCTGGGTTTGTTAAACTAAATATTTTACTTTATGTATGAATTACTCTTAGATTTATCTATTGGTAAATTCTTACTTCACGGAACATTCTTGCAGAAAGATTTTGGTATTAATGAAGCTTGTTGCAGAAATCATAATAATTTTTTGCTACAGGGATTGGATATTACAGCACACTTTGAACAATCTTTCTTTAAACTTTAATTTAAAGTGAGTGGAGGGAAGCAATACACGAACTCGCTTGCTACTGATGATTCTCAAATTTTGTAACCTTCGACACTATTGTGCATTTACCAAGCGGAGTTCACAAATATAGAGGTGAAGTGAAAAATGGAGGAGGAGATGTTTACATTTTACTTAGAGTGGCCTAACAAAGAACTCCGGAAATGCGCTCCTCTTACTCATTACTGTCATCCCTTTCTGAAGTAAACTCGTCCAAAGTGGTAATCTTGGAACGTTGAAACGATCAATGAATTTACTCCTGCTGTCATTAAAAAAAGAAGAAGAAGAAGAAAAAGGGGAGGGTGGTGTTGTGGCGGGAAAGAAGTAAGCCCATTTAGGAAACATAATAATTGTATGAAACCCTGTTTAAATTAAAGCTTAATTAGCTTTGAATGGCAGGGGGGATGTAAAATTCTTGAACAATTTGAGCAGGAGTACCATCTATTTATAAGCATTATGGATAGGATTGAAAATTCCCTGAACAAAACATGTTGGCGTATACTTAAATAAGTCTTAAACTTTGATATGCCCTGCATCAGTTGCATTGTAATTGATGCTTTCAGCATCAAAAGTTTAATAAGTAGCAAAAATTTATTTAAAGTGGTCATTGTTGGTGCTGTTTTTGGAAATTCTGGATGATTTGACGTAGAATTACATATATACTGTTTGTTGTCACGTAGAGAGAAAAATTATTTAGAATCTTTTGAAGTTGTGTTGACTGCATATTTGTTTAAGGTAACATAATATTACCTAGCATTCTTTGACAGAAGAGTTACTTTTTATCTTAAGTGGAGAATATTGGCATTTTCTTCCTTTTTTTCATGTACATAGAAATTTTTTTTTAACTTGATCTGAATGAAGAAAGAATTATTTATAAATCTGCTTGTTTAGGAATCGAAAGTCATTTTTAAGATTGAATATATCTTTTAAAGTCAGACTTGCATATGCAGAATTCTGCCTGAAGACTTCGAGTGTGTGGTTCAAAGAAGAAATCGGTAGTGGATGAATTTGCTTGGAATGGAGTGGTCGTGAATGACTAGCTTAAGACATAAATGAGTACATAACAGTCTCAAAATGAAACCTGTTTTGGAATTTATCAAACTAAACTCAATGCAATTTCTTGTAGAAATACCCCATGTTTGTATTGAACTATTGCAGTAACCAGCATACGATCCATCAATAACAAGCGCAAGGAAAAGACCAAGAGTAGTACTGGACCTAGTCTTTTAGTACTTCCCATCTGTTAAACAACAAAGAATCATCAAATGCAAATCTGCAAGTTGATGCAGATCTGGTCGATTTCACAATTATTACTTTAAGGATTTAAAGAGCTACAATGATTTAAACTTGTCATATATTTGAGAACTTTATCATTAAAAGCAGTCCGAAATTTGGGAAAGGTTGCTGAATTTGGACCACCTGAACTTTTTTATGTACAGTGATGGAGAAGTAAATGTAATAATAAAAAACAAGTTGTAGAATTTTTTGTTGTTCATTATCTTCAAAACTGGGTAATTAACTTTTTAGGAAATGCACTTTTAAGTAAAAAAAATAACATAAAAAATTGTGTCATTGGTGCAATTAAGGAAACTGATTTTCCAGATTGGACCATTGGTTGCCAAGAGTGTACCACCAAATTCTTTAAGTGCAATTAAAGCAAAATTATTGTTTGATACTCAAATTAACACCAGCTCACAAAGTATGAACCCAAGTATGGCATTTTGTACACTGTATAATTTTTTTCTTCCTTTATTTCTTCGCGCATATGATACGAAACCACATAGCCTTAGTTTTTGTCCTTTTTGAACTAACGTATGTTGTCTATAATGTCCTTTTAATTAAAAAAAAAAAAACATTTATTTATTATTACTTTTTCATTTGCAACATATGTGGACTACTAGAGATTTTAATTACTTTCTGGTCTATTCCTCTACTACAAGATTATTGTTCCTTAATTTAAAGAGCTCAATTTAGACAATTTTTTGTGTTCCAATCCTGAACAACTCTTGAACAAGAACAACAACAAAAAATTCACCTAACCTTATCTTTAAATCATTTTAATATAATTTTTATAGCTAGTTGTACCCAAACAAGTTTTCTTTCTGGGGATATAGTAATATATTTTGCTACTTATTTTTAAACACCGTAAGGACTATTAGGCTTTTATTAAAATATTTAACTGATATTTAAGTGTAAACACTTGTTCTCTAATTGCAACCAGGTAGCGCTGTCTTAAAAAAAATATTCCATAAACCGCATTTACTGAAACTTAAGTTGCCTATTTTACGGCCCTAATATTAAATAGAATTGAAGTTATAGTACCTGTTCAAATTCGTCATCTTTGCATAGAGCGTATTAAATAAATAATTTCAATAGAATTTTTCAAAATTTCTTAACTTATGATTGTTCCATTTTTTTAAGTGCCAAATCGTTCACTTAAAATTAAATCGATTTTTTTTTTTTTCCCCTCAGTTTTGGGCAAATTAAAAATTATATATAATATTCCAAAAATCTGGTGCAGAGAGCGGTACTCAGTAAAGTATGTAGGTGAAATCTGAGACGTATGCTCTCTAAAAGCTGCTTTATCTCGATTTTAGAATGAAAAACTGAGAGCAAGAACTCTTGCTTTGAATTAAAGAGTTATGGGATTTTAAGCAACAAAGGCTGTTGTCCCCAAACTCTGGCTTTGAATTGACGGTACTTTGGCCATTGCCGCGAGTGACTCGCAAAGATTCTCTTGCCCGTGCTGCCATCTACAGCGCTCTAACTATATGAAAGCTTGCCTAAACCTTTTATAATTAAAAATTAATTTAATTGCTTTGGTATGCCTTAATATTTATAATATCTTTTATAAGCAATTTTTGAAGTCTTTAATATTAAATCGTAGTAAATAAGTAGAGGTACAATAAAAATTGCTAAAGATGATTTCTATTTTATTTTTCATGCTTATATGACCTACTTATGAGAAAATTCGGAATTCGCTCTGAAAGGCTTCTGCGTTTACTATTATTTATATTGCGAATATTTTTTACTTCACTTTCATTCCAGTCTTCTGTCTAATAATTTTAGAAATTTTATATCTTTATTTTTTTAATATAATTCAATTTATAGCGTAATAGTATGACTGTAGTAAAGGGAAAAAATTAATTTATATGGAAATTAATATGGTATTGATTTTTAATAATTGGCAATAAAAATCATTTTATTATTTTTAAAAAATATTTTTTTTGTCACTAGTAACGATGTCAAGCTTGTGCTTGTAGCAAAAGTTTCAACTCTGTATAATAAATAAATAAATAAATATTTATTTTGTGCATGCTGAATTGAAATTCAATGTATTGGTAATTTTATGAAACTTATATTCCTGATTTAAATCACACAGTACTTTACTTGCATTTTTAAACAGGTAGACATGAAACTAGATAGATATGAATATTAATAATCTTTTGTTGAAAAATGAAGTATTTTTGTGAATTTTATACTGTGAATCTAATCTTATGAATAAAAGAATGTTTCAGAGGAGTTTTTTCTTCTTTTTTCCCGCATGAATTAGGCTTTTATAAACCATCGCTAGTAAGATTCATTTTTTAATTTAGTTATATTTACCTTTTTTTTTTTTAGATTTTCATATCTTAGATTAAATTTGCACTTACCTCAGAGCGACGATTCCAGAGAGCCACTTTTCAGAGCGACGGTTCCTTACGATCGTAGAAAATTGGGATTCTTGGTCAATCGGCATATCTTGTCAAAATTCTTTTTGGCATTTTAGTGTCTCTGTATCCATGAATTTTCTTCATTTTTTCTAATATTTTTATAACTCTTAGTCTCTCTGTAAATCTGTAATTCATAACCCAAATTGCATACGTAATTGTATTTCGTTTCATTTTTTTACTAATTATTAAATATTTTAATCTAAAACCCCCTTAAGATATTTCATTCATCGAAAAACATATATAGGTGACTATCGTAAACATATGTTTACGATGGACCGCACGAATTAACAGTAGTGAAGAAATGTTTCAGCGCGGAAGCATTCATGGTAAGCTGTAATCCCTAATTATGTCAACTCAACTGTTCGTTTCATCGTTCTGCCATCTGTTGGTGAAAACACGAATTCATCGCTTATTTTGATCTTTCTTATTCTCCGCCTCCCCCTTCTTCTCAGATTTACAATCTTTCTTTAGCATATATAATTTCAAAGCTTATTATAAAATGACGAAAACTTGTAAAATTTAACTAGCTCAATTTTTATAAATTATATTGTTGCTATTTACTCTAAAATGAATCAAGTTCGAGCTACTTGTAAATATTTGATGCCAGCCTTCTTCAATTTTATATGAAGCTAGTTAAATTTTTTAAATTGTAATCAAAAATCTTATTAGTAATAATAATTTTCTTCTACGTATGTTATTTAATTTATTGTTTTAATTTCGAATGCATTAAAAATTAAGTCATGCTCTTTAATTTGATATAAGAAGTAATTTAAATTAAAAACCGTGTTTTTAATTTAGACTTGTGAAGAAAGTTTTATAAATATTTCAATTGCAGAGCATATATATTTCAGTATTTGAAAATTATATTTCAAAATTTTCTTGTCCGCCTCTCACCCAAGTTAAGTTTTTTTTTTTTTTTTTTGTTAACTTGGAACGTTCAATTATTTTTCTAAGAGAACGACATTCTTTGTTGAATATTTTCATCAGTTCGAGTCATGTAATATTGAAATCGTAAGTGCAACTAATTATTGACTGCAGGTAATTTTTTTCCTATCCCGTTTGATTGTTTTAAAACTAAAGGCGTTTTGTCTCATTTTAAAATACATTAGAAATGTACTGCTATTAATTTGGAGAAAAGGTAATAAAAATTCAATAGTTTTTTTAGTTACAAAACATAAATTCTTTTTTTTATTTCTGTTCGAAGAACATATTGATAAAAGTTTTATTGTTTTAAGATATCCGCCTACGTTGAAAATCGATTTACTTACATATGTGATTCTTAGGAATAATCAATAGGATTCTCCTCTGGTATGTTCAACAAATATTTTTCTGTATTCGCTTTTTATTTTTAAAAAATTCTTAGGGAAAATTCATTATTATAATTTTCAAAAAATGTGATTTCAGAAGTTAATTATTCTTGGTTTTTATTTTTAATTGCTCTTGAATATTTTTAAAAAATTCGGGTGTGCTTCTAATTTTGCTGTTCGCATATAGATGGCAGCACTGTAGTCATAAACCGTCTCGAGAGTATTTAAGTTTAAAAGTAATATGAAACTGCAAATTCTTAAATACCAAGTTCATAAAGTGGAGCAGTAAAATAAATGAAAAATGAATTTTTTGGAAGCATTTCGAATAAAATTTCATTTTTGTTTTGTTTGTGTTTTAAAATATAAAAGTTATTTGAATTTGCAACTTGGCATCTGTAATCAATTCTGTGTTGTTCTAATGCAATTTATTAATTTGTTGCATATTTGCTCAGTATTATCAACAAAGATCAATTATAATTATGATTTTCGGATTCAGAGGAAAATCGATAAATTTATAATTTAAATTAATATTTTATGTGTATTTTTTTAAAAAACTCAAATCAAAACTGCTATGAAGATTTCAAATTTTTTTCATTTCAAATATTAATGACACTAATTATTTTTACCCTTTGATACAATTGGAATTCATACGTCCATGGAAAAAATTTAACCTCTTATTACAACGTCCTCTCAGTTTGTTAGTCATAATCTCAACGTTTGTAAATCAGATATTTAACAACCTCAACCGAAAAGTATTGAAAATACACTGAATTTTGTTTTTCGGATTGACATGAATAAATCTCACGCATTTCTATAGAACTGAGTATATAAATCTATATTCTAGAGGTTTATTTTATCAGTTCCTTCCCCAAGAAAATTATTGAGAACACTTTGCTTCTTCAAGCTTCTTGTTGGTGATTTGCATTGGAACAGCTATATTTTTATTATGTGGAACTGTATTCTCAATATGTGTTTTTTGTATTTCTTGAGAAGGAAATTAGTTGCTTTTTGTGACTTAAAACAACCCCATGTTGATGTGGTGTGGAAGTTCAGTAAGCGAGTATTTGTTGAAGTGGCATGGTTCAAAATTATAAGGTTTATCCCTAACAACCTTGTGTACCTTCGAACTGGGACATTAATGAAACAAATTAAATCTTGTGAATTATTTTGCATTGTTGAAAATCTATATATCAAACTGTAATAGAATATCTTAAACGTCGAATATTATGCAGGAATTGTTTGTCTCAAATTTGTATTCATTACATGACAATTTTTTTATGTTTTTTAAATCATGTTAAAAATTAATCGCGAGTTTTAAACCTTAGATAAAAAAAGTACCAATTGAAACATCTATGATGTGTAAATAATTTATGAATTTTATTTTGTGTTCATTTGTAGAAAAGATTAAATTTATTTGTGATGATATTACATTTGTTAATTTCGTACTGAATAGATATCTTCGTACTTGAAACAACATTCTGCGGTTTATATATTTGTAATATCTTGCCCAGAAATAACCAATGTTATCAACATCACTACATTGTTCAATACTTAATGTAACTACTTTAACGTTTAAATTTTATTGATAGGCAGTTGAAAAGAATTTTGGTTAGGAATGAGATATATGACGTAAGCTTAGAATGCTCGATTACAACTGGTGAAATTATTTTTCGAAACAGCTTCATCTCTTCTGATTGGCGTTGTCATGGCAGCGGCCTTTCACGCCGGTGAGCAGAAAGAAACCACCTGCGCCTCCGAAGGCTGATGATAAAAGGGGTTTCAGTAATGCACACTAAAATTTTTGCGTGAGCGTCGCTGTCGTCATGGCATTGCTCTGACCTTGTGGGGACGCTCCAGAATTCAAAAGGTTCTTTTTTCCCGAGTGCCTGGCCCCGTTTCTGGAAAGCGACAACCTTGAGTGGCCGCTCTCACTTCCCAATAAAGCATATCTCTGGCCTTGTCCCACATCGACCGTTCCATATAGGAGATTTCTGACATCTATTTGCCCTCTGGGACGATGGAGACTGCCCTTCAGGGGGAGGGAGCGCGCAAGCAGTGGGCGTAAATCATAACATTCGCGTAATTTCGGTTTCGTTGTGACGCGCGCACTTTTGTTTGGATGCTGTAATAATATGCCAGTGCCTTACCGTGCACGAACGTTTAGCTTTGAAATCGATTATTTTTGTTTTGTGTAAGTTACGTAGTTTTGGTACGCTTGCATTTGTGTATAGGTATTGTCTTACAGTGGGTAAATGTTTACTTATGGCATAAAAAAGTAAACGGAATTTCTGCCTGTGTTCTTCTATGTACGGAAGTAGTTTTATAAAAAAAATTTAATTTTTAGTGCAATTTAATGTTTTAAAATATAACCTGCTAAAAGTATTTTTAATTTAAACTCAAAGGGAATTAGGAAATATCAGTTATATTGCTTATAACTAACTTCCGAGGGGGGGAAAAGTTGTTTCTTTTAGGGAGTGTTGAACATTTTTATTTTATCAAATTCTGCTTACGTTATTCCTTATTTATTATATCTTGGTTACGTAATCAAGATTTTGGCTGTTGATAATGCTATGATTATTTCATAGCGCCTTTTACTGACAACTTAAAATTTAGGAATATATTTTGTTTCACATTTTTTTATTCGCAGGCTTTAAGTTATGTTTATAAATTTTCATGACTTTGATCTAAGATCACTAGATCTAGATCAGCTCATCAGTAGTTTCTCGTCTTAGGATGGCTCTTAATTTTCCATTCTTCCCTAATCAGGATTGGTAGTATGTCGAAAGATAGCGCATTAATCGTTCGATTCTGTAGAGTTAGTGGGTTTGGTGGACATTAAATTTGTTATGTATCAAAATTCTCATATTGGTATGGTATAAAACCTTAGAAGAGTGAGGTACCAGCTCACGCGGCGTCCTTGACATTTAACCATTGTCTAAAACTGTGTGGTCCGTTCCGAAAACTCCTGGTACAGCTCTAAAACGGGACATTAATCTTTATTCTTTTCAAAAATATCTGGCAGTGTTCACCACAGTAAATGACCGCAGTAACAGGTTTGTCTGTAAAGACAAATTGCTACAGTAGTCAAATTTGCTACCATACTTGTATGAAATCATATAATGGAAAACATGCTGAAAAATAATATAGCAGATGTTCTGAACAAAGTAACATTTGAAAAAAAAATGCGTATACCTAATATGACCATACCTCCCGTATTAAGTAAGGATATCCATTGTTTCCAATCGCAGCTTCGGAACGCCGAAATGTCCCGTTAACACCCAAGGCGCGGGAGAAAAAGGAAAAAAAAAAAAAAAAAAACCGACAGAAGCGCCTAGTAGAGCGGCGATGACGGAGTATGCGCAATATGTCTCATACAAACGCAAGTCGGCCTGAGGCCTGCTTGCTCGCTAACAACATCACACCTCAAAAAGTCATAGAATGGAACACTAGGAATATTTCAATCGAAAGTCGTTCGGTGGAATTATTCAAATAATTTCACATGAATAATCTGAATCATGCGAATTTACCTGTAATTATTGGATATTTTATAAAACACAGTTGGAAGTCGCAATTCTTAATGCAATGTTAAAATTACCAAAGTAAATTTTAAAAAATACTGATAAAAATTTCATTTTTACTCGAAATCGATACCAAATATACTTAAGTGAATTCGTCCTTCAGGGAAATATCCGATTAGATAAGGTATTTATTTTCACGTGCTCATTCCTGTTTTTTTCATTAACTAATAAATACGCGTTTCCTTAACTACACATATTATTACCTAAAAAGATGTCCCGTTTTGAGGGGAAAAGGAAATGGTCACGTTGCATATACCACATTTTCAGTTACATGGACTCCAGGAAAATCAGTGGAGTCGCGGTGGTTTGGTGGTGAGGTCGCAACTCCGGTTCAAAATTCTAAATTCGATCTCGCCAAAGATCCACCATGTATGTGGGCCGGTTCATGTTAAATCTAAAGCTGGATATTCACGAGCGCTCCGCTCCACGCAAATTGATCGCCTTACGCCAAACGCGGTCGTCGGTGCGAAACTCCGATAAGAATTGGAGCGGTGTGGTCGACATTTGGATTTTCAACCTCTCTGGATATCTATTTGGACTACCTGGCCATAAATGCTGAACTGCGACCGGTATAGATACATTTGGGAAAGAGGGGGTGACGCTATCTCGCTCTAGAGGAAATCTTGGCAGGCGGGAAGAAAAGTCAGTGCGGCTGTAGTATATTTTATGCACGGCATCGTTTCTAAATAAGACAGTGTGGGACGAGAGGTAAAAACCCGTCTTCTAGAAGTCTTCTTAGTTTGAAATGCTAATTGAAATTTCTGAAATAATTAAATTTAACTAAATTTCTTTCAGTTGACCATAATTGCTTCGTTGGGTAATTTTGTTTTTCGTAAATGTTGCGTACCTGATAGAGTTGTGGCTGTTTTTTTTTCAAACCAGAAAGGAATCGCGAGTGGATTAAAGTTCAGAAAGCTTCTAGATAGATTTGTCATGTATTCATCCTGCTCTTAAGACAAATATTTATTTTAACGTAGTGTCCATGGAAAACGCTACCTTTAATTAATGCCTTTTTACTTATTATTTTGCGTTGTTTAAAGAAAAAGACTAAGAAATTAATATATAAATTAATTTTTTAAAACTCGCTTTTATTTAGTGTACTAAAAAGTATATATATTTTTTTATTTTCATCATTTGCTACTTTTTAGTCTTTAATTTATAATTAATTTCTATAAATATTTTGGAATCTTGAAGTAAGTTTTTCTCATATTCACTACAGGTGGCGCCCATGAGTATGAAATCAAAATTCGTTCATATTTAACGATTAACTGCTAATTAAGTTCTGGAAATATTAAAATAATCTATTCTCCTCGAGAACCCGCATGTAAACAAAATTTCAAAACTCTGCTACATCAGGGAGTGAGTGAAAAATTGATTAAAAAGTTCCTTCTTTATAAACATAAAAAAAGTCAATTTAAATAATAAAAAAGTGTTTACTTCCTTCCCTTACGATTTTATTTAACCTCCTAATTAGGAGACACCGCCCATTTGGTATTTTTTTTTATTATTATTTCAATCTATTTAAGATGGCAATGATTACTTGAGACATGTAAGCGTGTCCAAGTGATTTTTGTATTTAATCTTTAATTGTTACGTCGACTTAATTACTGATTTAAATAGTAAAAATTCTTTAATTCGATGCACATGCCAGGCACGTTGTTGTGGGTTAAGGAGTTAAAAAAAAAGAAATTTCCTAAGTGAGCATTTATGCTTCCAGCTTAGTTGTCGCTTATTTTCTGTTTAAAATAATTTTACTGACATCCCAAAAAATTTAGAGAGAGAGAGAAAATAGAACCGAGGCAATTTTTGAAGATTGCATAATGGTATCGTCCTGGTGAAGTAACCTCATTACGTGTAAGGTACCTGTAGTTATCGAGGACGGGAAGGCCTCGGTTTCAAGGATGGCGTACAGGTAAGGACGCGCTCACCTCTTATTGTTCGTGAAAAGATAGCAGGAATTTCCGTTTGTGAGGAGACCTTGTAGTATCCTTCAGCATCGACCTCCCCTGCCTTACCTGCTAATGTTGCACTTTTGGAGAATATTGATATCCGATTGCACGCGTCCGTTTACATCGAGTCCTACGGAGGCTGGTCGCGTGTTTTCCCAATTATTACAATATTTGCTTTTTTGCTGATAAGACTGCCTCGACCAGTTTAATGTCAGTCAGTTTTTCAGTACGTTCTCTATTGGCATATTCGCTACATTGTTGAAGATCCTGCTATGGAATTGAAATTTATCAACTGAAAGGATTTGGAAATTATATAAAATAAAATTTGTTAATGTCATAATCGATTATCTGAGTTGCACTGAAAATTTTGATTAAAAGACGTCCGTGTTTAAATCTTTTCTTCAAATAGGTTTGCTTTTAATTTTTTGTGTAAAGTTAAAATGGCCAGAGGATATTTACGTGTGTTAAGATGGACATGTTTGAAAAAACTTCACATATGCTGATTTGTAAGATTGATAAAAGGAGATTTTTATCAAGGATTTTCAGCAGTCGTTGGCCTTTGACGACACCTATTCCGTCTATTCTTAAAAAGTCAGCATGGATTGGCCTGTTAATTTGTATGAATTGGAAATGCAATAGGTTATCAATTGATTCAACTATTAAATAATTTGAACGATTGAATTCTGTGATACTAAATGTTGTTTTACATGTTTCCTTCTGTGCGAAATACAAAAAAAATCTTATCAGACGAGCCATAACGACTGATCTCTGCGGATTGATAGCTTTAATATCAATGGGAAAGTTCAGCTTTTTTAAAAAAATTGATTTAAAATGCTTTAAAATGAACTATAACATTGGTAAAAAATTTCTAGGCAGTTTTTTTTTTTTTTTTCCTTCCCAATTTGCAATCAAAGTTCCCTTCTTATATTTCGCGGGAAAACGATCCATTTTCGCGCGAAACGGGTCTGACGTCATCTTTGCCCAAACAGCGGCGAGAAACCGGCAATGTACACTATTTCCCGTTCGCTCGCTATAGATATTTTGCTATATTTTCCGACTATCGGGTCAGATAAAATAATGTCGAAAAGATACAAGTATTGTGTTGTTCCTAACTAATAACAGCATCCGATAGAAGCACTGTAAAAAACAGCCTTGAATTCGACATCTGCTTTGCTTTGAATATAAGCATAAGGTGAGATTAGCAGCATAAAATAAATATTTATTTATAAAGTAAATGATCAAATTTAAATAGTTATTTTTTCATGTATTATCCTACCTTTCTTTGTTTACACGGAATTTATTTTTTAGGAAACCATTTTTACCCCATACCAATATCAGAAAGCACTGTAAAGAAGAGCCTTGAATTCCATATCAGTTTTGTTTTTAATATAAGTATAAGGTGAGATTATTAATATATAAAAAATAAACTTGAAAAAAACTTTGCTTTTTTAAAAGTTTATTTATTTTTAGTAAACTGACATTTTCCTTTCTTTTTTTACGATTATGCGTTTGAATAACATAACCATCCTATAAACGTCCCACTGCAAGCCACAGAAATTTCCAAATGCCATAGCGTAATGAGATTTTTACAGGACCAATTTCATAACAGTCCTTACCGTTTCCAGAAATACGCATTCGAATATATATTTCACATGAAAACTTAAGCGCGAACATACATACATAAAGACGTACTTGACCTTCTGAATCAGAAAAGTGCAACTGTCAGAGCGTAATGAAACGGCGTAATGATTGCGGTACCAACGTCAGAACATTCCCTAACATATTCAAAAAACCACATTCTAATATATACTTTACACAAAAAGTTAAGCGCGAACATACTGATCGTTTCAATATCCCGAGACTAGCACTTTTGGACGATTTTACTCCGAAAAGGGGTGACAGGTATGAGTAAGATGAGCGCATTTCCGGAGTTCTTTGTTAAGTCACGCTAAATAAAATGTAAGCATCTCCCCCTCCGTTTTCACTTTTCCCCTATTTCGATGAAAATAAGTCCACCTGGCGCATGCACAAAAGCGCGGAGGGTTTTGGAATCTGAGAACATACAATACATACGAGATCATATGGCACCAAAATCGACTCGACCAACGAGAGTCCATTTCGGTTTGCATCATCTTCTCTGCTGTTTCAGCTTATATTTCGCCCTCTATATACAGATAAATAAATTTTTATGTAAAATTTCACTTGCGTATTTGAAAGTAGAATGCTTTTTTCTATAAATTAGGATTATTTTCACTCGTTTTTAAAAAAATGCTGAATTTCCCCATTGCTTTTACTGTGATCATGTTTTATGCCTTTAAAATGCTGCAATGTGGTGAAATGTTACGTAGGGCAGCCAGTCGTATACATATACGAAGTAAAATAAATTCTATTTTTTCTGTACTCAGATAAATCTGAGTACAGTCGTTAAAACCGGGATTGGGAAATTTTTGTTCATTAGATGGTTTGATACTTCCCGACTTAAAATATAACCATTAAAGGTTTTTTTTTTTTTTTTTTCAAAATATTTCTTTTACTTTGAAATCGCATTAGGATTTGTGAATCTTATCAGTGTTTCTCTGCTTAATGTTAGATTTATTACCTACATACTCAGAGGAATAACCGGGTCTTCTTCATTTGTAAAAATAATAGTTTTTCTTTATTTTTTGCTATTTTCTGAAGTTAGAAGCATGTACGGGGCTTTTAAAGTGACATTTGAAGTTCAAGTCGGGACGCTCTAGATCAGGGGTTCCCAAGCTTTTTTACCTCGCGTACCCCTTGATTAATCTTTTTATTTTTGCTTATCCCCACCTCCAACCATCCCTCTATGCAAAAAAGTTTTTATCGATATGGTTAAGGCTAGCTTAAGAGTGTAGCGACTATTAACATTTGCAGAAATCGCTTCTGATTTTACATTTTATTCACTTTGTACAATAGCACTAGCTCAACGCCAAAACAAATGAAACCAGTATTGTAATAATTTCGCATTCACTTATAAGGATAACTTATTACTTCATAATAAGGACTTAGGACTTACATTACTTTTGCTTTTTATACGAACTTGGAATAACAAAATTTGGTAACTTTTTCGTTTTAATCCTTTAGGTTTTCTTGTTTCCGCCATTACCAATTTTGATTTCGCGTACCCCTAGGGGTACGCGTACCACAGGTTGGGTATCTCTGCTCTAGATGCAGAAAATATAAACACAATGTATTTTACGATAACATTTTTTACTCTTTCTTCAGATTGATTTACGCACTTTAGTTACAGTTTGCAGTGATTGTGTTTATAGTCATTTGCTTTAGTTGATTAGTAATAGTTAACTTTTAATAATAAGATAGCTTTAAGGGCATAGAAATAATTTTATCAATAAAAAACGGTCCTCCATATTCTTCTATGTTTTTAAAAGTGGCTCATGTTCTTTATTTAGAGTAATTCTTTATCATTAAAAAATATCGGAATGATTCAGTTTAGAAAGTCATGATTTTGATTGCGGTGTTTGATCTCGTCTAAGAACACTGGTTTCGAAACCAAAAAAAAGAAACTTTGCGTTCGGCTACACATCCTTTGTGCCCATAAGTTCCTTGAACGGCCACATAGGGGTGAAATATTTCGGCCTTGAGAATGAACGCCCGAGTGCAACAACCGCCGTTCATCCCTCTGGCCGCGCTGAGGGTCACCGCACCTTGGATCGACCCCTCGTCCTTCGAAAATCTCCACTCTGTCCTCAAACGATACAGAATCGTACCTATTGACCTTCGGCAGTCGTCTGCTCACTGTCAGACGACCGTGATGGCCGGTCGCCATGGGTGAGGTCGACTAAGTTCAAACGGGGCCGTAGACCCGGCCGTGGCCCGTTCACAGAATCGAAAGCTTTCGTCATTCATTTGCTCAAGATACCAAGCATTCTCGCAGATGCATACCGTTCAAGTCATCGGCCTTATCTCAAAAAGTAATCACTTAGTGGGCGTGTCGTAAAAAAATATTTTTAAAAAATCGGTGAATGAAGCATTGCATGTTTAAGGAAACGATTAGAAACTTTCTATTTATAAGCTAAATTAACACTTCCGTATGAAATTAGGAAAATTCATATACTTTGTTTTTTGATATGGAATGGAAACCCGCTTAGAAGATATCTTAAGTGTCCGATGGTTAACCTCGAAATCGGAGGATCGACGAATTAAAGATCAATCTGTCCGATCTAAAGGTCATTAACCAAAGTATCCATCAAATGCACGAATCAGGTGTACGTTAAATTTGCAGTTTATTGAAGCTGGGTTAGTTTAACGTCCCGTTTTGGAGAAAATCACTCAAGGGCTATTTTTGAATGAACCGTTATCAGATGACATCGCCTTAGCAGACTCCCTTTCTCCTAACTTCTACACCGGCACGAGGATGTTTGAAGTCAGCGGATTAAAAGTGCACCAGATCCACGATCTAGCGGATCTTATATGTAATTGGATCTCGACCCTTCGGTCCCGAAATCTAGATTCTATACTAGGCTACTGCGACTACCTTAAATTTGCAGAATTTCAAGTGTCGGCAAAGTTATTTCATCTCGACCCATAATTACGAGGCTGCCTTAATAGCCAACTGTACATCATCAAGAACAATTAATTTAGTTATAAATTAAATCAAATCTTGGTTGAAATGTTTTTCATTAGTCTTTTCTTATTTTAAACGAAGAGTACAGAAATTATGTGTTACTGAACTTTTTTGTCATTGTTATGCGGGGGGGGGGGGACACGTGAATGAAAACGATTATTATTCTTAAAAATGTATTGACGGGTAGTAATAGATCTCCACTTATTGGTGAAAGCGAAATTTTTGCGTGGAGTTTATTGCAAGCAAAATATGTTTTATGAAAAGAAGAGAAGATCGGTTGTTATTTTAAGTAAAGCAATAATACAGGATCGCGTTGCCTTGGGGGAGGGGAATCAAAAGGATGTTTTGTGTTCATCTAAGCAAATACACCTGGTAGTATATCGTTAAAAAATAAATTCGGAATTCAGTATAAAAATAGATTTAAGTATTTTCAACATTACACCCCTCCCCCTTTCCCCAAGCAAAACTATGCATTATTTTAGAGTGACAAACGTGAACTCTTGTTAATTATATTTTCTAGTAATGTCTACGATAGCAATCCACGATACAACGACGTTCTATCGATCTGAAAAGTGTTTGGATTTCTCAATCAGAAAAATATATTATAACCGTATATATTAGTACATATAATATAAAATATACAACTAGTAAAAAACAAGAAAGTAGGCTTTTTTTGCATTTTCTATTTTCTTACTTGTAAGATGTCTTTCTGTAAGTTGCGTTCCAAATATTTGTATATAATTTTAAAAATAATTTTGTGCAAAATTTTATACAAAAACTGTATTCACATCTGTGTGTCAGAGGTAAATTATCTAAGTAACAATTTTAACATTTTACAAGAGAGCTAAAAGAGCTGCATTTTATTTTTTTGAGAGCGGTTATTTTTTGTTTTTTTCGGACCTACAGCTACGACGCTTTATCCACCCGAAAATACAGCCTGAATATTACAAATACGATAAAAACTACAAAATCAGTAAAATTGGACTTACGCTAGATTACCTCAGATATATCAGCAGTGTAAGCAATTTTGTACTTGTTTTAATAACGCCTGAAAATCGCTAAGTGTATATATTTTAAAATAGTTGAGCAACACATAATGATAATTAGAAATATTGTAATTAGTGGTATAGTCGTAAATTAACTAATGCGGAATGTTCTGACCGTTGTAGTATCATTGAGTAGAGCGGGGGTTGTGGGACAGAATTAAGCGGAAGATGACTGACTACACAATAGAAAAAATATGTTTAAAGTGTATAATTATTTTACCTAGGTACTGGAATCGTGAAATAATAAAATGTCATCAATGAAACAATGTATATGTTGAAACTATAGGCATCCTTCGGCCCTTCCTACCGCCACTCTTATTACTTTTATTAATTTGGAATGCTAATCGTATTTTGGAGGGTAAGGGTAAGATTATCATTTTTTTAAATATTTATTTCTCGGGGGAAAAAATAAAATAAGCAGTAGCGGAACGGTTTCCAGTGCGTTCCGGCTCTACAATACCGTTGATTGTCATGTATTGATATGAATCGGGGTGAAAGGAAAAGGACGTGCTCTGTAGTTCATTTTCTGGGTCGAACCTTTATCTTATAGAGAAGGAATTTAACCCATTCACAGTTAGTACGCACCAAAAGAACTAATATCTTCCATTGCTGCAATTCTTGTTATCTAATCATTCCGGTTCCGTGGATAAATGTCTCACTGATCTACAAACTATATCTCGGAAGTTGAATTTTTGACCCGACAGTTTTGCTCCCAACAGTGGGCGACATTATGTGACTCACTTTACTGAACTTTTGGTTCTGGTTGCGACGTAAAATAAGATTTCTAGCTTGGCTTTTCCGCCCTGGCGTCCTAGTAATCCCTTTTTCGCACCGTTTCATGCCTCCACTTCCCTAACCTGTACCCAACACCTGCCTCACGTCACCCAGTTCGGGAATGGGGGCGACCGCGAGGGTGGCTGTCCCCCAACCCTCTTTCTTCTGTCCCACTTAGGACGGGGATCGAATCCTTTGTCTTCGCGGCAGCGACCCCGATCTGTCTGGAACTTCCGCATCTGCCCGGAAGACGCGTGACCCAGTTCATGGTCAGGAGGATCATCGTTTGTCTTCCTTTCGCTTTCTTTTCTTTGCGTAACGTTAAATCAGGTGAATGGGATGCGAGGCGGGGTTGTGGATGTGGGCTAATGGTTGCGTGGGGAGGAATGTGTTTTGAATTGGCCCCTCCCTCATATAGTGAGGCACATTGTAGCAAAATTGCATATGTTTATTTATTATAATGCGATGTTTTAGTGAAAAGTGGTCGGTTGTACGCATGCGTTAGGTAGAGAAGTCTATTTGTGAAAAAGGGAGGGTGAAGTGTCAATTGGAAACGGAATTAAGATTATTTCTGATGCGGCTTAAAGTGGAAATTCATTTTTTAAAGCAAGCATATATAATTTTTTTTTCTCATTTTAATACTTCAGCCAAGAGAATCGATTTCAATGAAATAAAACCCGAGGGAAACCATTGGCAGATTTCTTAGTGGTCTGATTTAGGTTTCGTTATTTGTGAAAACATATTATGCAACTTATTATTTTTTTATTTTGTTTTATTTTTTAATTAGATATGTTTTTAATGTAGATTACGATTTACCAAATTTGTAAAAACGGACATATACTATTGTGGGATATTTCTTTGTCAGTTTTGCTGCTTTTATGTTTTGCATTGTTTCTTAAAAAAATCTTTTTGTATTTTTTTTGCAGTGTTATCATTCGCATAAATCCGGCTACTTCTTAACTTTCTAAGTTTGTAGTAAATATTGAAGCGCAGACTTTCTTATTTTTTAATATTATTTATCATTTTTATTTATTGCTCTCTGTTTTTATGTATTGTTATTTTACTCATTTTTATTTTAGTCTTCCTCCATATGTTTAATCATTCTTTTGACTGGAAAATATTCAGTTACTTTAGTGTGTATTACCAGATTTCATCTCTAAATAATTTTTAAAAAAACCATATGGCATCTGTTATATCGTACATAACCCATTAGCACCCCACTTCATTTATATTGACATGTATTCTTAATATATGGGCATCTATCGTCTGTGAAAGACGACGAGTGATAATGAGTTAAATTTTAAAATATCGTGGAAAAAAATTTTATGAAAAGTCAAATCTGTATAATAGTAGAAACTTTTATTTAAATGTCGTCTGACGAGACTTTTGGTATTTTAACGAAGACAGGAAGGTACAACCTATTATGTGGAAGTGATGAGTCACTACAATAGATTTGTTGTGGAATGTATCAAGTAATTTTATTTAGTCTATGTATGTAAGAGAAGTTATCTGGAACTGGTGACTCAAATGCCGCCATGTTGGTGAGTGAGCTGGCGTTACAAGTTTTGTCCTTATAATTTAATAATGGTTCACAATTACTGGCTTTATACCCTATGGTTCTCATAGAGTTCCAAACAGTGGAAATCTGTTTAATAAATTCAATACTTCAGTTGATTTTCTTGTTTTTATAAAATATCTCGGTATACAGTACGTGACCTAAATCTTTCATTTATGTACTAAATCCCTTTGCTTTCATGCTCGCTCTTCATATATCCTTCGAATCGATTGAATTTTTAAATTATAGGCTAAATTAAATCAATAATTCGATACAATAAATATCTCGAGTGTTCTATGGAGTCTTATTTCAATCTCAACGCATTCCCAAAATAGATGGTATCATCTTTAGATACTAGAAAAGAAAAAAAACAATTCAGGGGTTTAATATACGCTGATTCCTTATCGGAGCAAAATATGAAACCAATGTTACATTTTTCATACAAAATTAGTTAAAAATGATTTTTCGGTCATAGAAAGAAATTCACATTGATAAGCGACGAAGTTTATCCTTCCGTCGGGCGCATTTAATCTGTGAGATGAAGCACGTATATTTTTGCGTGTCGAAGTGCGGGTATTACCGAGAAAGGCTTGAGACCTCTCTCTAGTAGCTTCCTGGCTCCCTATCACTTGCACTAGGGTGTCGTGGTGTTTTCTCTATTTTTTGTGTGGTGCTTTTTTGATGAACGTGAGGGGCGCGTTAATCTGGTATATGAGTTGCTTTCGATTACGTTTTTAGTTTTGATTTCTCAAATTTTTCTCAATATTTCTATTTATATAACTGCAAATGTTCGTACACACGTGTCCCAGTTTCTAATTCAATGATATTGATCGTTATTTCCAATATATTGTTTCAAAAATATCGAATTATTTCAGGTTTTCTTCGACTACAGTTGCCATTGCTAAGGAACCTTGCGGGAAAACAAACGTCAACTCCCTCCTGAATTCCTGGACATTTTGTTAGTTGAAATTGCAAGGAAATACAAAAAAAAAAAGTTATTGAAAAACGTAAATATACCCTCGTATAACTGAACAGTTCAGTTTGCTAAGCTTTTCCTTAAACCTAAGCAAAAATTTAGCTTTTAATCTCGCAGATGAGTTGCGACCAACCGAAGGTTAAGTTATACCCAACCTGTTCTGGCAATACTATCTACTGCCGACGATTAAAACTCTTTTTCGTTCTCCCATTACCAATATTCTTTGAACCATAAAAAACGAGCACTGAGACTCGCGTGATGAAAATGCGCGCGTCTCCTCCCTGAAGCATCCCACGCGCGCCAGCTGCTCCTCTGAGATCCCTGGTACAGGATCAACAGGCGTGCGCTTACCCCTTCATCGCCGCGAAGGCTCATCCTCGGGTCAGCCCGGGACGAAACGAGGTCGTTGAGCGCCTTACAAGGTCAGCTCTGACGCGGTCAAGGCCAGCCCCGGCTTCGGATTAGGTCGGCGGGACAGTCCATGCGAAATTCTCCGGTGGGTGGAGCAGGCAGCACCCTACCTTTCGCCAGGTAGATCCGCCTCGAAGGTGAAAGTTACCTCTTCGTCGAAGGTCAGAGGAGGCGTTGCCCTAGGGTTACCGGTATGTCGCCAAGTCGTTTTTATCAGCTAATGCCGTGACTTTCTATCACCCCCCCTCCCAGGTTCAGGAATGGAACAGTCAGGTTTCTGCCGATTTCCCTCATGAATGGATTAACCCAAGAGATTTTAATTGTCAGAAGTGATTTTGTTTATCTTTATTATTATTACGAAGAAGCGTTGGGTAGAAGAATTTGGAAAAGTGTTGAATAAAAATAAATGACCTTTCGTTTATAAATTATGGATGCTTCATTTATGAAAAGTGTGTAATATATTTTTGAACTACGTTTTAAATTTTTCTGTCATGCAGTATTTAAGGACTAAACAATATTCTTAACACAATTCTATAAAGCAGATTTTATGAAAAATATGAAGTTTGAGACAAATTTGTCATACATTTTTAATGTATCAATTAACTATTTAAGAACGAAAAAAAAAAAACTTCCCCTAGTAGTGCTTCTTTTCCCTAACATCTCCCTTGCAATAAATTGTAATTCAGAACAAGTAAGTGAAAAGACTGGTTTTCTGTCATAAAGTGTTCCTGATCGTCAGTTCATAGTTCTCTCTGCGGCTTAGGGCAAGACATTTAACTCATTTTGCACCACCTACGCACTACGGAAAAGACATACTTTCATTGCGACCGGCACAAAATGTGTTATAAATCAAAATAATTCATTAATACAAACCATGCGTATTTCACATTAATAATTGATTCCCCCCCCCCCATGGATCTATTTTTGTACGAAGCTCAAAAGTTAATTAAAGCGTTAATTTGATTAAATAAAACGTTAAAAAAACGTACAGTTATTTCATAAATAACTGCAGCATAATTTTTGTTGAATGCCATTTTACATTATTGTCTAGTACTGGGATTTTGGAGATGGTATTTTAAATCAAATCCTTATAATATTCAAAGCAGTTTTTTCGCTTATGGCGGGTTTTTTTTTTGTGTGTAATAGTTATTAAATACTATTTATCGCTTGCTAACAACTAGAAATATCTTAAATTTTAATAATTAAAATACTTGCATTTTATATCTTATTAAAAAGATTTTCATGCAAAGTGTGTTTCATCGTGACTTAAAAAAAAAAAAGAATTGTTTCAACTTAAAGTAATTGTTTCCACTTTCAATTTAAAATTCTAGTTTTTGCCAATTTCCGTAATGATTTTTATCTGAATTTTTTCGATAAGAGCAGAAAAAATTGGCGAAAAAATGCCAATTGAGGCGTTTAGCATGGGAGAGGATTGTGTATTTAAATTCAAGGGCAAGTGTAGTGTATCCCTTGATGCTATGTGGGTCAGGGATAAAATGGAAAAGGATGACATTGACGTCAGAAACGCACCCATAGTAACGCGACAGCTGATACTTTGCGCACCCAATGAGTGTAACTCCAACAAATGACGTAGGGGCGGGTAGCGCATGCGTGTTTCACTTTTGATTGTCGTGGGGCTACAGGTTAGATGTGGTTTTCGCGTTTTCCCAGATTTGAAATGAAACAGTTTTGGGAAGTTAAGTCATATTCAGACACAACGTATGTCGTAAAAGAATCAAATCGGTTATTTTTCAGAGCATAAGGTTGAATGTTGAGTAATTTTAAATCCATAGCACCCTATTTAATACATACATATTTTTTATAGTATATGATTTAAATCGAGCGCTGGAAATTGGTACAAGTGAATTTATTAAAATCTTACGAAAAGGAATTTGTTTGATTCTATCTTAGCTTCTAGAGTTACCGAAAATAAAATCTATACGCGTAGAAGCATATTGTAATGAACTTGAGATTGTAACGTACGCATAAATAAATGTGTTTATTCACTCATTCTTCCTACTACTACTACTGGAAATGAGAGAAAAGGTTGATGGAAAATCCGCGTGTTGCTGACAAATTATCGGAAAAAAAATACTTTTCCGGGAAGTTATTCAAAATTATATTTCATGTCTTTAACTTATTTTTCATACTATTAAATATACTAATTTTAAAAAATATTGTACCCTAAATGCTGAAATGTCTGTTTTGCGTTAATATATTTTTTCAAATTAAAATGCTGGAAAATGTTTACATTAAAAAAAGTTATGATTAATATAACTTATATATGAATTTGTTTTTACTGTATTTTATAGAATGACTGTTATGGGCTTTTTTTTCCAGCAATACTCACTTTTGCAATGCAAAATTGTTGTATTTTACGTGCAGAATTGCGAATCCAAGGGTTTGAATCTGCGAATTCGAATATCCAAGTAATTCGTTTTCTTTTAAATGCAGCATACATTGTTAGTTCTAAAATAATCGTGTCAAAAATCCGCCTCTCATTCTGCTTAGTTGCAGTGAACTGATTGAAAAAAAGATGCCGAGTGTGTGACCTGATGGGTCAGGCGGGCGAAAGAACGGGCGGTCACGGCTGCGGTAGTCGGTTGCTGCAAATGCCGCAGCCTCGCACTCTCGACCGGGTTGCTTTCCTCACCCGGTGCGGTCACCTGAATAAAGAAGGAACAGGATCTCCTGTTCTTTACTGAACCGATTATTTGTCGCCGGAAAAGTATTTGGTTCAACGGAATCTTAATGTGTGGGAAGGAGGGGATGATCTCCCTCCCCCTTTTTTCACAAGTTCATTTTATTTCATCATTATTCATCAGCAGTTTCAAGTCTTGCAGGGGTAATTGTTATGTAGATATATCCCGTTTTCCGGAATTGAACTTTCGGAAATCCGGAATTTCTGAACTTCACTCATTATTTTTTTCAAAATTTATTTTTAGAAGAAGATATCCTTCAAAAATTAATTATGTGTGATATAATACCAGAGAGAATATAAAATAGGCTTGGATATTGATAACTCAGATGTTGTGAAGACTATGAAACATTATTTATTCTCAATATACAACAATGCGTATAAATTTTTTAACTCAGAAAATCCATCTCAAAACCATAACGAGAGAGATTTTACCTATGATGAATATTTTCCGAGATAAATATTGAATAGCTCAACAGCTTAATGAAATTCCGTGTTTATCTCTCTACTAGCAATTATTCATCTCTAATATTTTTTTAAATAATATTTATTTAATTTTTTAATATGCTTAACTTTTTCACCTGGGTCATTCATTCCATGTCAAAACAAAAAAAAAAAAAAAAAAGACACCCATGGTTACCGATTTCTATGTAACTTGGCATGTTTGTTCCTTTCATGGATTTAAATAGGCATACAAAATATTTTTGCTGTATCTCAAATAGTATTTACAACCTGATAATTTTTTTAAAAAATTTCACGTTTTTTATCGATTAGGCCTATCAAACGCAAATGGTTCTTTCATAGAAAATAAGTTATCTTCCTTATTTACCAGCCAATGTGTGTGAAAATATTTATGAGCATACTTTAATGTATAAAGAATCCAGAACAAAATAAATGAAACCAGCAAGTATTTATACAGGGCCGGGAAAAATCCTGAAATATTATTTTGGAAATGAAATAAGGATTTTCACGCTGAAAGGACTATGATCAAAAAGGAAAAGGATAATCTTTTTTTTTCATTTATGATTCTAAAAGATATACTCTACCACATGAAAAAATAAAATTAATGTTTTTTTTAAGTCTTTCATTATTTTTACTGACTTCAAAATTAGAAATCACTTGACTCATTCATCACAAATGAAAAAGAGCCTTAAAATTAAACTAAAAAAAAGGATAAATTTGGTGGTTCATAATTAAAGTAACAGAGTAGATTTATTATTTCTAAAACTTGTTCAATATATAAATGTTATAATATAATTTAATTTAACCGTAAAAACTATTTCTAAAGTCTAGTCAACTCATGAGTAAACTGCTATTTCATGGAATCTTATTATATGCCATCAAGGCATTCAGGCTGTAACAAGACCAAGTTTAACAACTAAGTGTGTGCAATTGTGCTTAGGCCATAATATTATTTTGCAAAGAATCTATTGTTAATAAAATGTTTTTAAATGTTTGGGAAAATGGAGAATTGCAGTGTGGGGAAAGTTACAAGTGATTATCATTTGTTGAGTTTAGTCATACAAACTATTGAAAAGTGCTTCAAACTGATTTGATTCTTTTAAAAAATTGAGAACAGAGTCGAATAGTTACGAGTTAAAAATTATCGGATATGATACAAAGAAGTAAAATCAGTTTTTCTTTGGTTGCATCCTTGCAGTGAAACATGACAAGATGAAATAGTGATGATACTGAAGTCCAATAGTAACCTTGAGCCTTGTATTGTGAAAGCTTATTTTCACACAAATCCATTATATGAGTATGGTATTAACTATAATGGATTTGTGTATGGTATTTTCTACTAATTTATCAATGAACTCGCCAATTGAGCATGAGCACCGCATCATTTCAGTTCAATCACTTGAAACCTTACTCAACAACATCTTTATCGTCAAAGTCGTCATAACTTTGACTGTAAAAATTGGACAAGGTTATCTTTGATGGCTCAATGCCTCAACATACATTCTCTTCCTACTATATAAGTTCTTTACAATGCTCTTCAGTACCTGCTTCATAAATCAATAAAATAACATTTTGATGTATTGTGCATGCACACACTAAGTGTGTGCAACTACAACTAGCCAAAACACACCACTTAGGTTTCAAAGAACAAAATTGTGAAAGACCTATTTTCAAGTTAAATTGGGTACATTTTAAAATTTGAGTATAGCTCACTAAGATTTCATATAATCAAATGTTTTCTCTCATATAATTTTTTCTGTTTGCTCACCATAGCCTTCATCCCTGACAAAATTCTAGACTTTTCAGCAATCTGATAAAATTGTTTTACCAATTCAAAAGTTTCAGTACTTTTCAGTTTCAGTTCAATTGTTTCCCATCGCTACGAGCTGGTTCTGATTTTAAAAAAAAGAAAAAGAAAACACCCTTTTCTTTGATCAGTTTTTGAGCCTTATGTTGAAAGTCTCTTATTTTTCTTCTAGACCACTTTCGTGAACCCGGAATTGTCAGCATTTGATTCTGTTTTTTTTTTTTTTCTTAATTCATTTTTAATTATATATATGAGCTTGTCAAGATCTTTAGTTTTTTTTTTTAATAACACTTTTTTCCCAAGTTATTGTTTTCCTCTGTCAAAGCAACTTCAAGAACAGTTTGAATTTTTTCTTTTACTTTCTCATCTACTCTTTTTAGATTTTCTTTACTATAAGATGATCTGGTATGTTCACCAAGTGAATTAATTTCATGGAATAAAGAATTATAGTTCATCATTCACATTTCTTTTTTTGCAACACTTAATCAGTAATAAATCCCCACATCATGAACTTCACCATCTTGGGCATTTAAGTTATTTTCAACATTACTCTCATCAATTTATTCGATTTTAAATATCTTGTTCTTACGAAATGCAAAAAGTTTTTATCCTGGTTTCACTTTGAAGCCCTTTCATAGAATTATTCTACTGTGATTTATAGTTACAACATGACATGTTTTTTTTTTTTTTAAATTGGAGTTTCATGTTTTTTAAAAGGATAAGATACCTTTGTAAAAATTCATACATTGTTGACACTTTGATGATAAAGACGAATAGTTTATAGCTCATAACTTTATTCTGTTCTCAATTTTAAAAGAATCAAATCAGTTTCAAGCACTTTTCAATAGTTTGTATAGTGTCTACTAAATTCAACAAATGATAATCATTTAGTAACTTTCCTCACACTGCAATTCTCCATTTTCCCAAAAAAATTTTTAAAAAATTATCTATCCTATTAAAATTCGAAGGTAAACAAACGTATGTATGTATGTATGCATGTATGTATGTCCGGCTATCTTCTCACGAACCGCTGAACGGAGAAGCACGCGGAAACTACCAAAAGGTGGGGAATAATCCAAGGAATCCATTTCGGCCATTTAATTTCCGAAATTACAATTAGTTAAAAAGATATTAATTAAAAACGTCAAAATGAATGAATTGACGTGCTGCCATCTATTGGCAGAATGGTGAATTCATTCACGGCGGATTCTTTTTTTCCCCCTATTATTAGCTTTCGCATCCGGTATTGCATTTTTTTTATTTATTTAACGGAAGTTGGTATTTCCTTTCGAGCAATCTTTTGTGTTCTTCTGTGTTTGGATTTATTAACAATTGAAAAAAAATCGTTTTCCTCCATTTTTCTTTCTTTTTTTTTTGTCGTACGGTGTTTCGAAACATTTACATTTGTTGGGGGGAAAATATTTAATCATTTTTATCCGTTTTTTTTCTTCATTATTATTCGTTTTATTTTTTCTTTTGCAAAACAAATATCATGCTAATCTGTTTTAATTTATAAGCATAAGAATTCTCGCGTGTTCATTCAAACCAAACTGCTTTAAGATAGTAAAAAAGCTAGAACTGAAAGTTTTAATCCAACAAGAGAGGATTCAAAACAGATTTACGTTTGTTGGGGAAGCTTAGTGACAATATTTGTAGGGAAAAAAACAGAGGCGGGCATATGAAAAAATGTGGATTCCGAGAAATGCTGGGTTATTAACTATAAGGTAATTAAAAGGTTGTATTTAAAAATTTTAATTAAACATTATAGGATTCAAAGGATTTTTTACGTTTTGGGGGAAACGTAACGTTTACGTTAGCGACAATATCTGTAAAAGAAATAAACCGGAGGCGGGTATATGAAAATTAGTAATAAAAAGACTAGATTTGAAAGAATCTAGCATATGAAAATATGGAACCCAAGTTCTCACATGATCTCACTTCTCTCCGCCCGGGAATATCCCATTATTCAAGATTGCCCGTGCAACGCCGGGCCGTGCAGCTAGTTAACAATAAATTCCGTGCCAAATAATATTATGGACTAATCAAAATTGCACACACTAAGTTGTTAAACTTGATATTGTTAAAGCTTGAATGCTTTGGTGGCCTATAATAAGATTCCATGAAATAGCAGTTTACTCGTGAGTTGACTAGACTTTAGAAATAGTTTTTAAGGTTAAATTAAATTATATTATAACATATGTATCGAACAGATGAAAAAAAAAATTGATTATCCTTTTCTCTTTTGTTCATAGTCCTTTCAGTGTGAAAATCCATTTCAAAATAATATTTCAGGATTTTTTCTGGCCATGTATAAATACTTGCTGGTTTCTTTTATTTTTTTCTGGATTCCTTATACATTAAAGTATACTCATAAATATTTTCATCAACATTGGTTGGGAAATAATGAAGATATTTTATTTTCTATGAAAGAACCAATTGCGTTTGCCTAATCAATAAAGAACTTGAAATTTTGAAAAATTTTAACAGGCTGTAAATCCTAAACTATTTGAGATACAGCAAAAATATTTTGTATGTTTACTTAAATCCATAAAAGGAACAAACATGCCAAGTTTCATCAAAATCAGTGACCATGGGTGTCATGGTATGGTTGAATTCGCATGGAATGACCCACCTAATACTTTAAGGGTAAAGCGAAAAGCCATTATCTGCATCAAAATGGCTTGATGGTCATATCGAATATATATATAAACACAGCATTTGCTAGAATTAAACGTCCGGTCCTCAATAATAATAATACAAGCTTTAATTTTTTTAAAAACATGCTGAGAAATCGAAAAATTAAGTAACTCTATATAATGATTAAAATATAAATTAATAGAAACAGTGAAACATAAATTAATTTTCTGCTTCGATAATTAAATTGTTTGAAAAATATACTATGTTAACATGTATCTCATTTATGTCCTGAATTGTTTGAAATTGTGTCTGACTTTTATTCATGGTAGTTTTCTGGATTTTTGCAAGAGGGTCACAGTCGCCCTTTTTTGTCTTAATATGATTCGTGTGATGTGAACGCATACACATACGTAATAATCACAGCAGAAACGTTAGCTTTTTATGTACGTTTAGGCCTACATGGCACTGAATGAAAATGATTGTGCATGTGTAAATGTGCTATTTAATCTAGAAATGAAAACTACTGCTTCTGTTCTGGGTTGTGATTCATGTCAATAAATATTTGAATCTTTGCGTTGACAGCTTCTTCTATCTGAAATTTTAATGCATTTCGGAACCAATTTATTTGAAAAGTAGGTTTCTAAGTAGCAATCTCTCTCCACAACAGAATAGTTTTATAACGTTGCCTGAGCTTATCGGCAGAAGTTAATTGTGATGAGATCTTTCGATGCCTTGGATGAATTGAGGATTTTTTTTTTTCTTTCATGTGAAATGTGAATGGAAATCACAAAAGAACTCGCGATATACATCTTGGCATTTAGGTAATTCACTCTTATTCGTTTTATTTTTCACTTCTGCAGTTGAAAAACTGAGTTGGAGAAGTTGTTTTTCTGCTCTTCTTGTGTTACTACAAAGAAAAAGCATTTACAGTTTTTCGTAACTTACCTCTTTACTTCTTAACCAGACATGACACGTTTCCGCAGTTTTCGGCATCGGATTTTATCTCTCTTAATTTTTTATTATATAATAATTCTACAATATTTTTAATATCTTAAGCACTTTTTGCATAACTTTATTTATTTTATCGTTAGATCAATTGTTTATCGCTAGATTAATTGTGCTTATTTTATTTCTCGGTTTTTATGTTTGGCACGATTCATTATTTATGAAACTCATCTTTTTTTTTGTTCCAAGCCTGTGCCATGTCTGCTTGACACGACTACATACAGAAAACAACTTGATTCCTCTAATGATTATTTCGTTTACACTTATCTTGTCTTTAAAATGGAAATGAGATTAATAGTTTCCTTTGCTTATAGTTTCCGTTTGTTATCTGTACGTTTGTTTATTTGTTTTAACTTGATTTTCTATCTTATGAGACACATTTTCTGAATTGCGGAGGTCTTGTTTTTGAAATTTCTTTTTAATCATCGAAAATTTCTGTGATTAACATTTCTGACACCTTTCAAGTGTCAAATTTGCACTATTTTTTTTTTCCTTCTTCATTCACATGTACAAATATTAAATAAAGTGAAATGAATTTAGCCGCAGTCATACTGTTAAACAAATGAACTGTTTCATTTGCTGTTGCTGTTACTTTTTATTTTATTTTATCGCTTTCTTCGTTCACCGTTACAATAGATTTAATCGAAAAGGTTATAATGTAATCGAACACTCGTTTTTCAGCTGTTTCTTAAAAAGTGGCGAACAATGGAATTGGCTCAGCTGTGAGGGTCAGATGAGGGTAATGGAGCGCATTTCTAGGCCTGTGTGTCATTTGGAGGTCTCTTGATTTTAAATGTGGGCCACTTTCGTTCAAAATGTGTCTCACTAGGGCATCGACGAGGAAACCGAAAGTTTGAATGCTCTAAACGGGGTCGCCCAGGTCTCTTAACCCGCGCACTCGACACTGAAGACTGCATCGATGCCAAGGTAGTCACTTTGACCGGGCTATCGTACGCTTCCATGACATTTTATTCACCTTCCTCTTTTAAAACGAGAGATTAGCACTTCCATGTTAGTTTTCGCCGTTTTGTTCTACTTTAGTAACGTTTGGGGAGGGGGGATTCACGCTTTATTTGTTACTATACTGACTTAAGAATTCTGTAGAATAATCTCTTAAAAGAAAATGGCTTCGTTTGTTGTGTTCCTTGTGTGTTCTTTCTTTTATAAGTACAGTGAATCTTGGATATTTACATAAAGTTAAAATATCGTCTGTAAATCGAATTTTGTTTTGGTTATTTCAAAGTTAAAACTAAAAAGAGCGAAATATTGTTTTTATTTCTGATTTATTTTCATTATTACATCAGTACCTTTTATCTTCAGTTATCGTAGGTGAATAACTTTTAAGGACCGTAATTCATTCGAGAACTTACAATTGTACGATGTATTTAATCGAAAAAGGCACTTAATTTTAAAAAAAAAATATTTAGAACACATGTGCTGTGAATTGTAAATGTTTATTTCGAAGTTTTATTGTACACTTGTTGAAATTGAAGTGCTGTGTACTGTTTGTTTATTAAAATTACTTACTTATTTATTTAAATTAATTACTTATTTTTAAAATAATTAAAAAATGTGGTTATTTTTTAAAAAAATTACTTGCTGTTTATTTATTAATCATGTATTATTAATTGAAACTGTTAAATGTTAAATATAAATTTTTACTACCATTTTTAACTTTAAAAAGTCCTTGCTGTACCCAGTTTCTTTTAATTCGAATTTTTGAATAAATCGAATTTTTATTACAGTGTGATACCGTTAACTTCGAATTAGCCAAGTTCCACTACATATTCAATTTTAGAAACATAATTAAGATACTGCTAGGAATATATAGGCAGTAAGTGTATCTTTGTATGGACTTGAAACATTTTCCGATTCGAATTCATTTATGCTCTGTATGTATAATTGTTGATATAGTTGAAATTCTTTTTATATCCATCTCTAAAAGCCTGTCATACAGATTTTTTCCTCCACTTTCCTTTCTTAATAGTTAATTGACTTTTGTGTTGGAGAAAGGAAAGCAACAAATAAAAATCCAAGCTTTTCAGAATTAGTTACTTTTAGATGGCATCATTATTAAGAAGCGCGAAAAATGTAGTTGCAGTCTGGCTTGAATATTTATTTGATAAAGACAATTAATTATTATCAGTAAAGTTCATGGTCTGACGCAGTGTAATCTTATCTGTACGAATTACTAATCCATTTATTGCTGACGCAGGAGTAAGCTCTAAAAATGTTTAGAGCATGCTGCCTATCTTGGTTGTTATTAGTTTCATGCTAGTGATGATCTGATTTCTTTTACTCCTTCGTTTCAACTATTTATTACTTACAATATTAACATTTCTTCCTTGGATAACTATCATATTTCTTTGAAAAGAAGAATTTTTTTCAACTCCCATGCTAATTATTGGCCCCGATTTTGAATAGTTGATTTTTATTTATGTACTGCTATTATATAAAGAGTGAACTAATGATAGATTCGCAGTTTTTAAATACATAGACGAAAATAATGTTCAAGTACATGACATTTAAAAATGACAATGCAGTTGAAAACCACTGCGTTTTTGCGGTGGCGGCGATTGGATTTGAAAAAGTGAGGGGGGCAAAAAACAATTTATAGACATCTAAAAGACTCGGGAGTAGACAATAAAATTTAGTTAAAAAATCAGCTCTTTTTCCCCGAACACTGTTCCTTTTTTATAATTCCTATTTTTTGGCAACTAAAATGAAATAAAAATTTAATTTTTCGCTAAAAAAAGTAGGGAGGCGAGGCCCCCCCCCCCCGTCTCGCCGCCACTGGTTATTTGTTGACTTCATCATTCATTCATTCACGAAGTGATGTTATATTTTTTAACCTGCGGCGAGAGCGAGTAACACAATCTCGGACTTTGACCGGCAAAGCCTTTTAGTTTTGCAATACCCTTGACCGCACGAGACCGTATTGCAATTTACAAGCCGGCGTGCAGGTGAGCGTCCTGTTCCTTGCCTACCTAACCCATTCCTGCCTCAAGCATTAGTGAAACGTAAATATTTGGATTCTCTTTCGCTGTCAAAACCGGTTCCTTTCGCTTTCGAAAAGCTCCAGTGAAAGGGTTGGGCAATTACCACCGCTTGGAGACGATCAGAACGTTTGTGTTTGGTCTGTTTGTTTATTTTTTGGAAGGAGCCCGTTTATCTCTGTCACCGTTTATCGCTGTATTTTTTATGCTCTTTTCTATCTTTTGAATGGAGTGTTGGCTTTGCTCAGCGTGTTGACTTCGAACAGCTGTTGATGTCAGTGATGTAGTTTGTTTATTTATTTGAGTCGCCAGTGGAGTGACGTTATTTATGTCCTGGACAAAAGCGATATTTAGAAAGGACAGGTTTTTTTTTTTTGTATTGTTTAGCTTCCGATAAATAAACTTTAAACAAATAATATTTGCCAGCGCAGAAATGATCTGGGTTTTTATTTGTAGATTTTACACCTTTTACAAAACAAATAAACTTTCAATTTTACTCTTTGATCTACCTCTCTGTTCAATTTTTTTATCTATGTTATTACATCCTGCTTTTAAGATAGTTCTTTTCATTTAAACGTGATATACATAGATGTACCGCTGTTGACAAGGGTGGCAATGAACAAACAGGGTACACCAGAAAATAGCTGCGATGAAAGAACGATTTAATAATGAAATAATGTAGCAAATATATTAACTAGTTATTGCTAAATTAATTTCCCTCTTTTACAGTATATTGTAGTACATCTATTTAATATTGTGCTACAAAACTACTAAACGTTTTTGTATTTCATTCTCTGTTCGATTGATAATTATAAAATTTATTACATAGATACATAGCTTTATTAATTGTTTAACATTTTAAGAAATTATCATCGTTACGCAGTAATTAGATTTTCTTATTCATTTCCTTTCTTGCCTCTTAGAATATAACTTTTGAGATATTTGGAATAACAAATAATAATATGTAAAATTAATGTTTTTTGTATTAATCGCTTTTATTTCGCAATTAAATTTCATGCACTGTATACAAATTTAAGAGAATCATTGTCCCGAATCGTTATAATGTTAAAATCGCCCGTTTTGAAACTTTAATTGAATTTCAGTCTGTAAACTTAAATGAAATAGAAAATGGAACCTGGGCATTTTTTTAAGGACATACATCTGGTTGTTACTGATATATCCACCGATCCTCCAAAAGTAAAAAAAAAGTGATAGCTTAATTAACGGAAGTAAGGAAACGCAGAGGCCAAATTACGGAGTTTAAAAGTGCATTTTAAAGCAATATGATTGAGGTGCTTAATAACGTTTTAATTAATTTATTGCTTTTTTATGATTTATTAAAATCTAGCTGGGACACATTTGTTAGCTTCCGCATTGGTTGACCTTGTGTTCAATGGTATCTGAAGCGGTATGCTACGAAAAGAAAGAGGCCTGCTTGAGTTCACCAACATTTTGTAAACGGGGCATTTCGAGGTTATTGAAGCTACTCAATTATCTAGGCTTCTAGCAAGTGGATCATTTCAGGGCAACGCGGTCACTTTGGTTCGCTTGTTAAGGATGTCTGCCGGTCGCGTATCGGTACTTGGAGGTCTTTTGCTGCGCTAAGTGGGCCAGGAAAGTTAGAAATGGGTCCCTCTGGAACAAAGTTTCGGAAATCGATGGAAATTTACGGGTTTCGAGGTCGAAACCTCTTTTCTGTAAAAACGGTGTTTGCATAAGTGTCCTTGCAAATAAATCAAGCGAAAGAAAACTGTAAGAATGCTAACATGTATCGTTTTTAAGAATAATAGCACGTCTTGTTTCCTTCTTTATTTTATGGTCTACTTAAATTATTTTTTAAGACAGCCTCGGAGAAGAAAGTATGCGGACAAATTGCTTGTATTTTTGTTTTCGAATTCGGTTGTAAGATTCTTGGTAGAGAATGCATAATAAATGTTCTGTTTTCAATGTCCTAAATTATAATCTTCATCGATTTCTAACCTGGTTTGCAAATTCTTTTATGATAGTCATGGGAAAAAGTATTCGAAAAACTTTATAAAATTGTTGTACCGAACCATAACCATCTCTTAATGTATTATTTTTTTGTGAAATCTTTTTATCGTTGCATAACGAAATGAAAAAAAAATCCATAATTAATATCTATAAATTTTGGTATTTCAGTTACAGACGCACTGTTTTTTTGTTTTTTTTTTTCGATCTTCTCTGCTTTTATCGTATACAGTTACATCGTAACTTAATGTTTCCGTCACAAAATATTAAGTACCTTTTTCAATTCTGTCATTTCATCTGTAATTAAAATATAATTATATCATATAAATTTGTAGTAGGATGATAATTTGTAAGAAAACATGGGCATTGAAAATAATTTTAAAAAGGGGGGGGGGGGGAGAAGAAGAAGGAAGAAAGAAGTTTTGATATCGAAATTCCATTGTCGGGGAAATTTTTATGATTAAATCGGAGATATTTTATGAAAAAGTCATTGTAAAGCCGGTCACTCACAACCGTTTCACGCCACGCAGATAGCCTGGTGGCACTCTACGCCATTCCACTTTTTAGCGTATCTATTTAGGCAGTTCATTTACGACCGCTCCACGCCACGCAAATCCATCCACAACTAGTCAATGCTATCCCTTACCCCATCTTCTCCGATTTCATCGGTGGCACATACCTATTGCCACCGCGTTTTTGACCCGGCAATCCAGTTGGA
Organism: Araneus ventricosus; assembly: GCA_013235015.1. Classification (NCBI taxonomy): domain Eukaryota; kingdom Metazoa; phylum Arthropoda; class Arachnida; order Araneae; family Araneidae; genus Araneus; species Araneus ventricosus. The sequence continues at coordinate 205,967 of BGPR01001192.1, read as the reverse complement.
GTGATGAATATTGGGACCGGTTGGATATCCAACCGCCCACTCCCCACCACGCAAGTTCCGACTGGTGTTTTCAATGACGATCGATTTTGGCGTGGAGTAGTCGGAATTTGCGAGGCGTGGAACGCTCGTGAATGACCTGCTTAATACTGTATGCATCACAACAGGGGCGAATTAAGTTTGTTCGAAATCCCTGGCGCTGAAATTCTTGCAGGCGCTCTAAAAGCATCATACACATGTATTTGTGCGTTTCGATCTCTCAGTCATATTGTTTTAAAATAATACAATATCGTATGCATCTTGTAAAAGAGTGTGAGAGGGGAATCGAATGGAAATCGGAGTGATTCCTTTCCCATTCCCGTAATGGCGATTGTCTGAAATGGCTACTGAATGAAGTTAGTTGTCTGGAAATATATTAGTTTTACTACTGAACTGATCCCTTTCTACTAATGGCAACTGAAATATCCGATTGTTATTGAAAATGAAAGCTTAGCATTTTTTCTAATGATTCAAAGGACAGCTTCGAAGAACTTCTTTTCCTTCTCAAACCAAGTGAGTATTTGGTCGTCTGGAATCGCCTAAACAGTTGACAACAATTAGTTACAGATGCTCTGAAAAATAGATGAAACTAAATCTAAAGAAAAAAGAAAACCATGCATTTTTTTTTTTTATTCGCCGATGAATTTTATATAGAAAAGAACTACTGGAGTTTGTGATGAAAATATGAGTTAAACTTATAAGAAAAGACAGATTAGACAAATGCATGATCTGACATGTATTTATGATCTGTTTGGGTTTCATTGATGTTTTAATATTTTTTCCCCAAAACTTTAAATCAGTGCACTTCACAATCGCTATATGTATCATATAGATAAGCTGTAAACAAAGATATGTCAAGATTTGTATTTTCTGCTTCTAGAGCTCTTCGTTATACGAGAAGAAATTGGCCTGTGATATCTGTTTCGTTCTGAAATTGAATATCATTTATGTACCATAGTATATTGTTTTTAAGTAGTAACAAGCTGCATATATTTCTATTAGATGAAATTTCTGAATATTTTTGCTTAATGAAATTATAATGTTAAGCAAATAAGACAAAAGCAGAGTGTCAACTTCATTGTACAGGATTCTATAAAGTCAAATTAGCTTTCGTATGCGAGGATAAAGGGAAGAGCATTTTTAGATAAATATTGTTGATTCATTTAATACCCAAGAGAGCCGACTCTACCTTAAGGTGAGTTGTGTGTAGTATATGCTGCTGATAGAATATATATATTTTATTCTACTTCTATAAATCTACTTTATCAAAGTAGATTTGTGTATGGCCCAAAAGTTACATTGCAATGATTGATATTGAATGCAACTTCGTATATTCCGTGTTTTTAAGTAAAAACTGCTTGTCGGTGTTATTCTATGTAAATTCTTAGCGCTTCTCGTATTATTTTTAGTACTTTACACCACAGCTTTATTTTTAAAACAGAAAACATCCTTATCGTTTAATTATAATTCGCTCTGGCTTGCCTTATTTCTTGAGGGACGTTGGGTGATACCTGCTTGTAAAAGCAAACCTTGCTTTTGAGTGGGTCAAGGAAAAGGAAGTAATTCGGAAGAAGTTTACATTGCACTATTTTTTACCCTTACTTTGCCTTGGCCTGAATGGGGTTTTGGACTGACAGATTTATATGAGATTTTTTTTTGAACCCTCCTGGCAACTTGAGCGCTGTTTCGTACTTTGCTGCTCTTTAAAAAGTTGCAGAATAGATAGCGAATGTTAAGTTTCAATCATTCTAATTTTCTTCCTGAATGCTTGTCTCTACATCAAGATTTATTCACTTTAAATATGCGCTTCAGGAATCATGTGCGTAATTTTTGAAGCCTAATTAAGCTAAATGTGTTATTTGTTATAAATTATGATTCTGTCTTTTAAAATTATTATTGTTCGGCCGTAACCTATTGCTACATTTTAAAGTAATAATGGCTTTATTATCTTTATATAATTGTGAGTTAGTTGCTTTTAAATAAAATGTTTTTCATCCCATACAAACGAGTAACTCAAATTCGCTGATTACCTTTACAGTCTCTTTTTAGTACAAGCATAGAAAAATAATGAAGTTTATTTTACAATTTATTTTAAATCCATTCATTTTAACAATTGTAAGAACATTGCGAATAAATTCTTCTCTTTTTTCGTAATATTAAATTGTGCTTATTTATATCACGTTAAAAATGTTACGTTTACCGATTTAAAATGCTGATTTTTAACTTCTAATCTGTTTTATTTTTCTTTACAATGTCATTAGATTACACCCTCTGTTTTGTGAATGTTTTTTATTGTTTCAATTCTAAATTCGTAGAATATTTATATTGTTTCTAGATTTCGCACAATTTTCGTGTCGAATTAAAATGTCTACGCATGGCAATTATTTTGAAAATACGATAATTCGATGCTCGCACGACGGTTAAAGAGTTGAGATTTCAAACTTAAAAATAAGTCAAAATTAGTTTGTACAAATATAAATGGCATCGTACTACCACAACAATATCATTTGACCATTCAAGTTTTGCTGATGCTTCGCTTCACTTCTTACACGCTTTTATATTCATATGCTTGATTTACCATTTCTTTCGAAATTTCTCATTATTGTTACAAACAATTCTCATTATTTTGCACAAAGGTCAGATGATGTGAATGATGTCTAACCATTTCTTTGCCCCCCCCCCCACATTGATGTAATTTCGTTGAAGCCATATTTGCTTCTCCGTGCACCAGCCATATTATGATCCCGCCGAGTATTACCTCATTACGGATTGAAATGTTCGAAATTATTGCTGTCGAGATTCGATCCTGGTGTATCTCTTAATTTTAAAATGGTCGCCAGTTCCATATCACTGCAGCTCTAGCTTACGTGTTCGGATATCATTTTAGCTGTAAAACATTGGCCGCGGTGGCCCAGTGGTAAGGTGTCGGCCTCGGAACCGAAGGACTCCAGGTTCGAAACCCGAATCCACTAAAGATCCATCATGTATTGGGCCTGTTGCACGCTAAATCATACGTAGGGGCTCAAACGTCCTCGCACTGGTGGGGTGCGGAAGTTTGGAGAGGGGGTGCCAGCTGAGGTGCCGTCCTCTCTCTCTGACCGCGGTTCAAAGTTACGAGGTCCGTCCCAAAATAGTCCTCGTGTTGCTTCAAAACGGAACGTTAATATAACTAAACTAAGCTGAAGCTGTGAAATGTGATATCCTTGGAGTCTTATGTACTACACAAATGGCTCTAACTTACCATCATGTGCATGATGTATGCGAGTGTTTTGAATCGTTATCATCTTTTGAGCAGGATTCGAAATTATGGGATCAAACTTAATATTTTCACTAGGTTTACTGCTATTTCTTGTTAATCAGATAATGCTTACATAAAATAAATTTGTTTCGAAACAGCTCTGAAATTAGTGTTATTATGGCCGTTCATGTCGATTTCTTACCGTTAATTTTATTTAATTTTTAGGTGTTGCATAATTTCTTATTTTGCGTATGATTTATAAGATTGTTTGAAAATTTCATATCTGGCTATTTCATACCTCAGTATTTAAGAGACTTCCAACTTTTAAAATGCTTAATTATAGCAACATGAGTTTAATTTTCCGTCTCATTTACAAGAGGTCGCGAATCTCCCTGACAATAATGAAATCCACTTAAATGCTTTTGAAAAATGGAATAATTTAAATACGTTACTTGCTTTATGCGAGTAGAATAATTATTGAAACACCACCAAATCCTAGATTTTGCTATATCTGTTTTTACAGCCGAAGTATCTCCTTCGTTGTTTCCCTCCCCATTTGACACAATTGCAAATTCCGAAACTTGAATTCGTGTATAAAGAATCGGATCGATCCATTCCGAGAAGAGGTGGGGACAGAGAAAAGGATACAGCGGAGCAACAAGTCAAGTCATCCGGTACGACGGCGAAGTGGAAGATTCCATCCAACAAGCGAGCAGCGCTGCGCTGGCCTTGACCGCGCCGATGTTGCCCTTGACTATCGCCTCTGTTCCATTTGGCCTATCAATCCTTTCAGCCATTGACCTACATTCGCTCCCGCCCGACCCAATGACACAAACTACTCGAGGACACACCTCGCTTCGTCAACCCAAGGTTAAGTATCGATTGCCCTCACTCGCGTGCGGAAGCTGAGAATCTTTTGTTTCATGTCGGTTGAATGTCTTTTGTTTTCTTGTTCTTTTTCCCGAGTCGGTTGACCTTGGTTTCGTTTTCCCAGCTATGAAGAGATTGGTTACAATTTTTGAGAGCTGAATATATTTGGCTCAGAAATGCTTCTCAGTTGATGCTAGTTATGTATAGGGTTTCCATAATTTTTTAGTTGAAATCCGGACACGCAGGGGGAGGGGGCTCAGAGTATAGTATAAAATTATAAGTGCCGCGTACGACCCTCTTTCCTAACACTAGCACATAGTTTGAGGAACTGAAAAAAAAATTAAGACGTTAGAATCCAAAGAATAAACGATTTTTATTAATGTTTGATAATTTAAAATTATAGTAATAATGAAATACAGTATTAAAACAAAACTGCCGAAACTTTTGATTTTCAGTTTGAACTGGGGCTTGCGTAAAGGGGTTCATCCTCTCTCTCATCATCAATGGATGTAAACAGTGGATTTTCTTTCATTAGCAGAATGGCGTCAGCTTTTTGGAATACGTCAAATATTCTCAATTACAACCAAATTTCTCTGGCCGCATTCGCTGGCGTAAATCCGCCCATTTTGAATATACGAACTTAAGTCCGGATGTGAGCTTGAAATCAGGACGTATGTTAATGGGGTAACCAACTTTTTTTCCAGTGAAAAGGAGAACACAAATAAATTGAAGAAAAAAAATATCGTAAATAACAAGAAGCATTTTGTTCATTGTAACAATAATATGGAATACACTATAATATGATAAATGCATAATAAAAGCATTTGTAAAGTTTTAAATTGTAATTATGCTTACATTCCTATTAATTATTACTTAAATGAGTACTTTTCCATAGAATGAATATTTTTTGTCACTATATCATCTTCTAACAATATGCTGGAAATATCCGAGCACGAAATATCCTTCATATTGAATTTTACGGCAAGAACTGCAGCTAGAGTATCAACATTCAATCTCGATTTCTCTCATGTCCGAAAATCATTAACAAGTGAAAATACCTTTTTAAATGCTGCATTGGTTCCAGGCTAGTACAAGAATAAATTTTCATATGGAATATGTTCATTTTTGAAATGGCTGAGTATTCCCCCCATCTTTTATCAATTTCATCGTGTTTATTTTCCCATTGTATTAATTTTTCAGGATTTAGATACATATTTTCTAATTTCAAATATCAAAAAGGAGGACATGTAGGACACTTTTCGAGGGAGGAGAGAACTTACAAAAGGAGGACGATTTGTCACCTTAGTTAGAATAATTTTTTTAGCTGAAATCCGGACATGCAAGGGGGAAGGGTCAAAGTATAGTATAAAATTCTAAGTGCCACCTACGACCGTATTTCATACCATTAGCACAGAGTTTGAGGAACTGAAAAAGAATTTAAGACGTCAGAATGCAAAGAGTATGCAATTTTTATTAATATTTAATAATTCAAAATTATAGTAAAGAAATACAGAATTAAAATAAAACTGCCAAAACTTAATATCCAGTTTGAACTGGGGCTTGTGTAAGAAGGCACATGCTCTTTCTCATTAACAATGGATATAAACAATGAATTTCCTTTCATTGGCATAATGGCGTCAGCATTTTCGAATACGCCAGATATTCTCAATTATAGCCAAATTTTTCCTTCGCCGCATTCTCTGGCGTAAATCCGGAAATTAGTCCGGCTGTGAGCTTGACATCCGCATATATCTTTACCCTAGTTATATAGTCATATCTAAGTGCTCTAAAAGTTGTTTTAGGAGCATTTAAGATTGGTTGCATTTTATAAGCTACAGCAGTTTTTATTTGTAATATCATAAGACTCGCAAGTATTTGGATTTCAACAGAAATAATAAAAGAGACTGCTTAAATAATTTTCACAACTGCTTTATGAGTGAGAAGCATTAAAAACGCACAGATCCCAAACACACTGAATGAATAGCTAAATAATTCCTGGTAATCAATCACTGTTTCCAAGAATGCCTGTATCGATCATATTTCACTTCCAGTTATCTCGATTAACAAATTTACTGATACTTTGTTATCCTACATTACCATATTCCGATCAGAAATCTAAAAAGTAAGAATTTTGTTGATAGAATTAAAAAGTAAGAATTTTGTTGCAATAACTTTTTACGACAGATGTTATCGTAATGACCCTGGAATTTTCGAAATTTTAATTCAAATTCGTAGAATATTATCTAGTTGGCTAACGGAGAATGAAAAGGAACTTATTCGAAAATAGATTACTTGTTCAGCAGTAAAAAAAAAAGCCACTAATTAAATACAGATAAACACATTTAACAGGGGAAAAAAAGCTTTTGTATATAGATTACAAGAAATCATTGTAAGCATTAAATAAATTATTCAATGGAAAGAAATAGATATATAGATTCTCTATTAATCTTGATTTCTCCGAAGAAAACCAGAAAAAATTATTTTCTGTATAATCTAATTACTAATTGTTATTTTTTAAAAAATATACAATGAATATTTTTTTTACATACAGCATTTCAGTAGTAGTTTTCGATTCAAGAATAAAATTTGTCTGTTTCTTTAGTTTATTTCAGTTCCAGTAATAAATATTTGTGTAAAGAAATTTACGCTACTCAATGAAATTTATTCTTTTAGCTCATAATCTTCCTTTTGTCTCATTCTTTTAGTGCAACGAATCGACTTCTACTTAATTTGTGAAAAACTTTTAAATAAATTTTAACCAGTTCACTTTTGATTGTAAATAAAATACTTTTCAAATTTTAAATGGAAAAAATTAAAATTAAATAAAATTAAGTTTTTATTATTTGTAATATTTTAAATACCATAATTCCAATAATAAGAAATGAGAAACTCCCTTCATTTTGGGATCGCTTCAAAAAAATAAAAGAGCCATCATTTCAAAACATGACAGTGACAAACACAGAAGAAAATTGAATGGATAAAGTAAATAACTAATTTGATAAAGAACTTCTAATAGGTAGGATGAAGTTTCTACTTAATTAGAGTAAAAAAAAATCTCCAAAAATTTCAGAGGTTCGCAAATTTGGCAAGAAAATATCTTTCAGCACCTGTGAGCGTTATTATAGCGACCGTTTTTCTTTCTGAAGCTGGTAATATATATGAAATCATATGGAACAGACTTCTATAAATGATATGCAACATTATTAAATACACTTATGTACTATGCAAATTAAAATTGGATAAATGTTAGATTTTTTTTATAATAAATGTATCGGAATGTAATTCTGCAATATTCTTTATTATATATATTTAAAACAACTTTTAAAAACTTTTTTAAAAATTTATTTTGCCAAATATCTGTTTAATATTCGGCCAGACAGAATATCCAGGAAAAGGCTGAATAGGCCTAATATTGAATATTCATTACATCTCTATTTGGTATCATTATGTGTATGAAATCAAACAGAACAGACTTCCTCCTGGAAATGCTGAAAAATTATTCTTCTTGCATCATAATTTCAGGCTTTGCAATGAGAACTTATATGCAACTTTATTAAATACCCTCTATTATGCAACTTGAAATTGGGTAAATGTTATAAGATTTTTTGATAATAAATATACTGAAATGTATTCCTGGAATATTTTTTGTTAAATTTGTATTTAAAAGCACATTTTTTTAAAAAAAATATTATCCTTAATGTTTTCTTCCGAATCTCTGCTTAGTATTCGTCAAAAGTATCGAATAGTTACCGAATATTCGTTACATCCCTAGTAAAAATCTTTTGAAATGAACCAAATCTTGTTTTATTTTTAAATAAAAATGTGTCTTTTATTCATCTTTCAACTATTTTTTATCCACTTTTAAAATGGAGTGGAAATTCCATTTTTACAAATTTTTGATAAAATCAAAAGAATTGATTTTTTTTTCCAGAACAAGCAAAATTATATTAAAAAACGAAGCGAATAATTTCAGTATTATTTTTCAGCAATAAGTAATAATTCAAAACTGCTTCTTAATTTCAAAATTGATTTTCTTACTAATTAAATGCTTGCATCATGCAACATTTAAGTATTTTATTCTTAGTTCAAAATTTAAGTATTTAAATTTCTTCAAAACAAACCATTTTTTTACTTTATTTGACCGATTAGTTTTATCTGCAGCAAACGATTTTATTAAGACGTTAAATGCGTAAACTACAGAATTAAAATCAAGTTATTTTTTTTTATGTGTAATAGAATGAATATTAATAAATGCGAAGTATAATTAAGGTAATTTTTATTCTTTATTTTACTATATATTAAATTTTAAGATTTTTTTCCCCAAGTTTGATATAGAAAATTCGTATCTGATGCTTCATTCCTTGCTTCATTTATCGCAAAAAATTTTAAGTTATATTTGCACTTTTCAAGAATGGTTCTCTACGGTAGTAAGCTATCTGAAATCCTTCGAAAAATTTTTGCTAGTAGGATTACCATAGGAGGAGGAGGGGGGGGGGGGGATGCTTTTTTTTGGCCCTATATTTTGCAACCATAGAGATTAGAAATATGAAACCGACATTAATTCGAATTTGCAAAGTTGTATAGATGATAACAAAGGATCTCATCGATTCTGATATTCATAAGAAAGAAGTATTTTTTCTAAAAGTTCAT
>BGPR01001192.1:133804-197163 GCA_013235015.1 Araneus ventricosus | reverse complement strand
TTATGTGATATGTATAATTGGGATAATTGTTAAATTTTTAAACGAACTGTTTTTCGAATATATAGTTTAGCCTCACCTTTTTGGCCTGTGCTTTCATGGAGTGTGCTTGTAATCATACTCCTCCGAAGCTTAAATAAAGTTTATGATCAATACACTAACTCTTTCCAAAACGCGACTTTTCTTTCGAATCCTTTATTCTTTTGCACTTATGAAACTTCAAATTTGCTTCCCTGCAAAGTGATTATTCCGAAGGTAAAGACACATTTAACGGATGCCCACTTCCCCGTGTTGCGGTCATTCTTGCGCGGGAAGCACAAATATATACTCGAAAAACAGAGGGCCTACACTTCCTTTTGAGTTGAAATGTGCGAATGTATTATTTATTAAAATTAAATTAAAAATTTATTTTAGTCACCGAATTTTTCCGTTTTCTGTTTAATAATAAAATGAAATTACATACTTGTAATTATATCAATATTGTAATTAATATATTAATTAATATTTTGATATGCATAGAAAGTTTTATCCCCCTCTCCAACCAAAAAGAAAAGGGGAAAAAGTCCTTATTTTTAACTCTATTTATTAGTAAAATATTTTTTTACTGAATCAACTATGATTTACGACTGCCTGTTTGTTTATTAAGAGTTATGTGAATATCATAGTTAATTAGCCTCATTGAGACTGACAATAATTTTTAATATACCTATGATAAAATACGCGTCCCAAAATGAAGATGCTGAGAATTCTAAATTTGCTGTACATCTCTGTCTAAACCCAAGATTGCCATTGAATTTCGCCCAATCAAGTGGTTCCACCTTGCGTCAAGAACTGTAGTTCAAGTCTTAGTGTGCATATAAACATGTTCATGTTTTCTGTGTTCTCTTGTGTCTTTCCGTAATTCTGTCTTTTTTGTATCATTTTAGAAGATGCAAGTTGCAGCTGAATTTTAAATATTGCAAATCGTAGTTAAAGCGTTAAGGAATGCATTTACTTTTTGTTGCTATTTTGATTCTTAGTCATTGTCATGAATTTTTTGCTACAATTTTAATTCTTCATCATTGCCATATGTTTTGAGTAATATTCGTCGTTTTTTCAAATCAAAATATTATTTTGGAAATTAAAATTGATAGAATTATTAACATGGTCGCAGAATGCGAATGAATTATAATTCTTGTTAACTGCCTAGTTTTAGCAGCCTTCTCGTAGTGGAGGATAATTTTCAACTTTTTCTCTTTAGATCTGTGTGACCATTATGATTGAATATTAGCTCATACACATTCTTATTCTGTTGAATAAAATAGTTCCTAAGGAATGAAACCATACAAAAGTGAGGAGTGCTTAATGATTATTTGTACACACTGATTGTAAATTTAAATGAAAACAGTGAGTTGGCTTAAACTGACATTTCTGATAATAAAATAAAGAATATTAATTAATTTTGAAACCACTTATTTCATTATTCTTTCTTCTCTCCTGTTTTTATAAATTTCCATAGTAGCATTTTAATGAGCAGAATATCTGTTTTTGCATACTCAGACTACATAAGATACCAATTCATTTCTCTGGGAATATATTTTGAATTTGTTGGAAGGCGACTTTACGATGTTTTTAAACAATAATTACATGTTAAAAAAGGGCTTTTGAAAGAATTAAGCGAAAAATCAATTTTATGATGTGAATAAGCTTATCTGAAAAATTTCAGAAAATTCCTTTCAGTGAATTTCTAATTTAAAATCCCTATCTGTTTAAAATTCAGGAAAGCTAAAACATTCTCTTGGCCTTACACAAATGGATATTAGAAACAGATAAAATTTATAAGCAAAGTAATTTGAATTTTTACAGAAAATTATGACAATCTTGAGAAAGATCATTTTCTGTTCCATTGAAAAGTTGTTGTCATGCTAATATATTTAAGTTATTTTTTCCCCCTGAAGTAACATTTGAAATTTCAGATATATCTTAGAAATTTCCAAAAGCTATGAAAATCTTCACTTAGATGGTAATATTTTCAGAGGGATTACGCGCCAGTGATGAGTGTTTTATCGCAGCACACGGATTCTTAGTCCTCAATCTCCGATACCTGATGAATTAGATATGTTGAGGCCTAGCTGAAAAATGATTTGAGCATGAATTTTAATCAGAAGGATTATATTTACCAAGATATTCTGTAATAAATATAGTTCTATTGAACTGAATTCAAAATTCTTACTTGCATACATTTTTATGTAGCTTTAAACGCAAGTGATATACAGATACTGCCGTTACTGGCACTGGAAAGTAAAAAAAAAAAGTATTTATTATTAAGAGAAATACTTTTATTAAATCAATTTGTATCAAAATTGAGACACATTAATATGTATTAAATCATTTTTTCGTCATCACTGCTAAGCACCTTTAAAGGAGGGTATTTTCCTTTTAATAATCTTCATTCTGTGAGCTTCCTTCAGCGTTATTTTGGCTTCTATTTTATGCTTTTTTGTAGAAAATCTGTTTTATTGTTTGTTTTCATCCACGAAATTTTTATAAATTTCTTTATATAGTGCTAAACACTTGTCAAGTTCTCTCTTAACCCCTTAACAGTTTTGTTTTCTTTGCTATCTAATAATAAGATGACCCCCTTCTGTTTTGGAATGGGGCTGTCGTTTTCATTCATCTAAAAAGGCATAGAATACTTGAGTTGCTTGTGGATTCTACGTAATTTTTTTTTTTTTTGTGAAATAATGAATATAAAGCAAATTAATGAATAAATTTTAGTTTATAAGCCTAAAAATACGATAATTCGATACACGTATACGACGTACTGGCACGACAGTTATGGGATTAAACTTTTCGTATTTTCCAGTTGAAAAATCTTCATTTAGGAAGTATTACTCCAACTGTTCGGCTTGTAAAGTTTTTAACTTCCGTTTTCACGTGCGCTACCACCCTGTCCGAAATTTAAATAGCTGTAATTAAATTATTAACTATAATAAGTAATTTTTAACATTTTGATTTTGAGAATTATGTTTATTTTTCTAAATGAGCATTAGTGAAGAGATAAAACCTTCATATAATAATAAAAAAAATAAGCAAAAAGATTAGCTTTGCGTTTTCTTTCTTCAAATTACAAGAAATATATATTTTTGCATCATCGCTCCCCCTCCTTTGAATGATCCACATCTTACCGTTGGCAACCTGTCTCGTGATCTTCAGATTTCCTTTCACCGCCTACAGTTTTCCTTGTGTGCCGCTCTTACTTTCTGACCTTGACTTTCCTCGAATGGTTATTAACCCCCTTTTCAGTTCATCGTGTGCCGTTTCTGCTAAGACTTTCGCTAGAGGTTGAGTTGATTTTTGCAGCAAAGGGAGGGGAGGATGTTACGGATTGGGTTGTTGTTATTTGTCTAATATTGCTTCTAAAGGATTTTCTTTTCTGGTTTTTTTTTTTTTTTTTTCTGGGCTACTTAAAAATTTTCTATTCTAAAATTTTGCGGAAATAAACGTGGATGTAAGAAATTGGCGCTAACAAAAGTTATGCGCATATAAATGGCAATTTACGTAGACGCAACCGCATTTTAAGTTTATAACAAACACACACACACAAATATATTTAATTTGTTACGTTTAAGTTCTTTTTAATGATTACGCGTTTGATATTCTTCATAATCTTGCTTGATTGTCAGATGAATAAAATCTTATTTTCGTTTCCTTATATATTTATTCTCATATACAAACTTCCATTCATTTCCTGATAATTGATTTTTGGAAAAAGATTTTATTCTAGAAATAACTAATCTGAAATAATATTACTTTGTTGTGTAAGTTAATTTTGTTATTTTGAAATGTATAGTTTTTCTTCGGTGATTATATATATATATAATCACCAGACAGCATTCGGTGATTATATATATATATCATCACAGCAGACTTGCTGTTTATATATATATATAAACAGCAAGTCTGTTGTTTAATACTGTGAATTTCTTTTAGTTTCTCTTTAATTTTTTTTCGGTCTGATTATTTATTCTGTATTTATCAAAAGACAAGAATTCACAAAAATACTACACTTTCGCGCATTTAATGCTTGTTTGTAGGTGCTTGCGTTGTTTCTGTTTCTGATTAAATGTGTTATTCTGAAATTGATATAGTGCTGGAATTCGTAATCCATGGCTTTTATCTCTAGTTTGCAATAGGGCCGGATGGTTCCAGGTTCGAAACCCGATTCCGCTGAAGATCCGCCGTGTATGGGGCCTGTTGCACGGTAGTGGTTAAATGTCCTCCCGCTGGTGTGGTGCGGAAGTTTGGAGAAGGGGTGCCAGCTCAGGTGTTGTCCTAGTCACCTGACCGTGGTTCAAAATGACACGGTCCGTCCCAAAATAGACCTACTGTTGCTTCAAAAACGGGACGTTAATATAACTAAACTTCTAGTTTGCAGTAGTGAATGTTAACTGTTTAATGACGAGCCTGTCTTCGCCTTCATTTTACGAAGACCGGACGTCGAAATGTAATAGATAGTAAAGGTCGTAATAATTTGTCTTTTCCCAGCCGTACAAGAGTTGTACGAATGGTATTTAATTTGTTAAACATTTTTTTGGTATGCACATCTACGGGGTGTACACAAACGAAGTGACACATTTCAAAAATTAATTTAAAAAAAAAAAACCCCTAAAAATGTTGGAACTATTTTTTTTTTTTATTTTTTTTTTTTTTTTTTTATTTAAATAAGAGCGCTTCTCAAAACGTTTTTTTCAGATAAGTAACGCGGCGTTACGCCGTTCTAAATTTGCTACAGCGAGAAAATTGCATACGCAATGGCTACCGATCAGCAGAAGCCGATGCGTGTTTTCTGGTTTCTTTTGTTTTTAGTTTTTCTTGAATATTACGAAAACTCTTCAGTTTTCACAATACATGTGAATTAACAAATTAAAGATTGTAAAATTCCCTGCCTACATGCTTTTATTTTTCTTCCAGTTTTAATATTTTTTCAGATGATGGCCCTAAACAAATTTTTGATTTTCAATAATTTCCGACCCCCCTAGACCACCGAAATGGCATGTTGCCTATCTGGGAAGGGGGGGGGAACCTTTTCGAGATGCGCTCTCATTTTTAAAAAAATTCGTAGTTCCAACATTTTTTTATTATTATTATTAATTTTTTGAAATTTGTCACTTCATTTGTGTACACCCTGTATTTTAGAAGCGGGGATTTTCATTGTTTGTTTCTCCTTTTCCTCGTTTGCCTAAAATCTGTTGATGTAAGTTATCTCTCCAAGAAACTTTTTCTTTCTCCTTCCTAAGTTGTTCGAATTAATTTTTAAGTTTGAAAAAGTAAAGTTCGTAATGGAAAAACATTTTACAAATGGCTAAGAGTAGCTTATTCAGCTATGAAAGGTAACAGTTAGTAAACGTTACTTGATTTTTTAATTGTACTGAATGAATTTGGCACTACACTCCAACAATTTTTAAAATCATTTTCAGTTTTAAAGTTAACACTTATGCATACCAGTATTACAACAGATTAATTTATTGATTTACTGTCAAATTGATTTCTCCACCGGCTTTGTTTTATACTTGGGATGTAGTTTCACTGATAAAATGAACTCTGGTCAACTGTAATAATTGCTGGTTTAAAAATCGAATCACAATTCAAAAGCAGGAAATGATTGTTAAAAATTATCTCTTTCGATATACATCTGTGCACAGTTAACATATTAGAAATTAATTTTATATAGGTAATTAAAATTCTCATTTTAATGTAACTAGAAATTCTGTCTGTGTAGCAATATTTATCTAGTACTCACAAAAAAAAAAAGTGAAATTCATATACTTCTTGATCCCATTTTTTTGACATAAATCAGCGCCTGTGTTACTTCGGTGGTCGTATCTGTGGCCTCTTAGCGCAAATTTGGCCCAGAAAAGCAATCTCACGGACAAAAAGGGGCCTCGAATGATCCCATTTCCACCAGGAGCTCCAGATTCTGGGCTCTGGTGACCGTGTACTCTACAAAGAACCGAATCAGTGCAAAGCCATTGGTAAGGACGAAATTGTTCATGACCGCGCGTTCACCCGGCATCATTGTGTCAAGGTTAGGAGGTCGTTGGAGGGTGAATCAGTTGGCATGATTTGGTTTAAGTGCAATTTTGTTTGTATTTTCATTAAAAAATAATAGCTTTCTGTACACTATTTTAATATCTGTATGCATCATTAAAGAACTTAAGCTAAATGCATGGGATGATAACAGATTTGTAACAAGATCAAGGAATCCCGAACAAAAAAATATGAAATAGTTCAGAAAAATGCTTTGATACGATTTATTATGCAATTCAACCCCCCCCCCCCCCTCCCAAGTATTTAAAAAAGTCAGCGTCTCGGTGAACTTCCATTAACACAGTTTTATTTGTTCAATTTTTTTTTCCTGCGTGTCTTCGCAAGTATATGAGAGTTGCAGTTGCGTGGTGGGAGAATGTCAGCTTCGTATTCGGATGATCGCGAGTTCATATCTCTGGTCCTCTTTAGATTCCCGTTGTTTGTGGTTCTGGTACAACCTAAATCTAGTTGGAAAGGGGAAGGATTGATATCAACTGTTTGTGTGGCAAGGAAGTTTGGATTGTGGCGTACCGATTTAGGTCCTCGTCATCTCAACTCGTTCCATATAAACGAGAACCTTCTCCAGTATTCTTCGTGTAGTTTTAAAATAACATTTTAACCTAACAGATGAAATCAGTCATAAATATCTTATCTCAAGTAACTGAAATATCTTGGTATAAATATTTTTCATAATCAGAAATTCTCAGGACTAACACGTGCCTACATCATTTTATTTATAGTTAAGAAAAGGGAATCGAAATCAAAGTAAAATTTATTGTATCCATCGTGCAATATGCCCAATTTGATTAATCCAGAGTTTTTATCCTTAGTGGAAAGGAGAAGATATTTTTTTTTTTTTTCGGTAGTGCCTAATTGTAGACAAAAATCTATTTTGAGTTCAGGGAGAGAGAGAGAGAAAGAGGGATAAGTGCCTCTAGCACGTTTCTGGATGTCGAACGAAATTTAGTGCGTGTATTTCACTTTTCGAAGTGAAATACGGCGAAGGGTGTTACGAAAAGAGTATACATGATTATGCCTTTGACACCATTAATTCATTCTATTTCGCTGTTTGATTTATGAAATTTAATGCAACCAGTTATTTTCTTGATGCAGTGATTATAGTGTCTGTTAGGTCTATTTATCTTATGTAATCTTTTATTTTGAAGAATTTATGGGGGAAATTTTTTTGTTGCTTGTCTTTCTTGTTTGTTGCACTTATTCGTATCTTAGATACATTAAGAAACTTTTTTTAGGCTATCAGATGTATTCCAAATGTATGGGTTCATAGTTCACTTGTATCATCGGAACTTTCTGCCTGTCGCCTTTTTACTAATAATCCTTCAAGGAGTAAAGCACATTTAAATAATATTTAAATATGCTTCATGTACTGTCTTTTTGGAACAAAAGCAGTTATCGTAATGTCGATGAGTTAACTGTAATACAAATGCAGTCGATTTTCAGTTTAAATGATTCCTGACTTGCATGTTAATTCTTTTTTTCAATGCAAATTTGTTAACTAATGTTAATGGTTTCGAATATGTTTTCGGTAGTTTAACGCAGTGTTCCTTGCAATGCAAAATATTTCAGGAAATACGAATGAACTGATTAACATTGTGGTTGATGTGAAGATAAGATATTACAAGAACATTTGACCCAAGTGTTCCAGTTCTTTAAATTGAATAAAAGAATTTTTTTTTGTTAGATTAAGACAGTACTGAAATCGGCTTTTCTTGAGCAACAGTTGTGGTTTGACTAGGTCGTGTGCTGTTGACCTCTCTAGATAGCGATGTAGAAAGTGAATGCTTCTCTACCCTTTTAGATTGCGAACTTTCACTTGCCGTGTCGTGGCCCAAAAGCACACATAATAACGAGCTAAGCGTTTCGTTATACAGTAGAATCTCTCTTAACCGGAACCTCGTTGTTGCCAGATAACCGAATATATGTTGCTAGAACTTACCTGTTCATGTTTTTTTATGCCGTCTGTTGAAATTGCTAATCATGGCTCCACGCGAAATCTGTTGATCATGTTTTTGATCTGTCGGCCAATAAATAAGTGTTATCGAAAATCGTACAAATTATTTGAAATTAAAACATATACACGTAATTTTATATTTAAGAAAAGCAAAATTAAAACTTTTTAAAATTATCATACATATTGTCACAAGAAAGTTACGCATTTCTTAGTATGATGGCATATAACTTCGAATATCTACCTGTTCGCAAGATTATTGCAATAGTTTAAAAAATTCACTATGAAGCTTCGTAATATGTATTTAATCGATTAACATTGCTCCTCAAATTTTATAAAAGTCTGCAATCCATCGTTTACTTCCTTCAGGGGTGTAGTGGAGGCGGAACGCCGTTCCGGCACTGCTTTCTTTTCACTAGAAATAAATAGCAAAAAATAGTGAAAAAGCTTGATTTTTTGTCACCCGGGTTAGAGCGTTCAAGCACTGCTTATTTTGCGACTACACCACTGACTTCCTCGATGTAACTTTCTTGGTCTCAGTATCTTTTTTATCGACATCCTCTCCCTCCTCTTGCTTTTCATCATCATGATCTTTCTGCTTTACTAGTATATATTCGATTATTTCTTCACCATCAAGAGAGAGTGTGATGTGAACAGAATTGTCTTCATCCACCCTTGCTTGCGCTTCTTCTTCAGTTACTCATTACATATTTTTTTTATATCTTGGACCTAAATTTCGGATTCAGAAGTGCCATAGTTTTGATATTACCGATTAATTATTTGCCGTTTACGAGAGATTTCATTGTGGTAACTTGCATTGAAGTCCTTGCTAATTTTTCGACATGTATTCTTGTATGAATGATATGGTTCTCTTTTGAGCTACTATTTTAGTTTACTTTTGCATAATGTACTTTGTTGAAAGCAAGTAAGTAAGTAAATAATAAATGAAACGATAATTTGCTGAACAAAAAAAATTCCCTTTTCGGCAAGCTTGAAGGCAAAGGTAGATTCCTTTACGTTAATGTTGCAAAAGTAATGAAATATTATATATTGATCAATATCGACATTACCAATGACTTTATTATTTCTACACATTGCAATATTTACTCTATGATTCTGTTTTCATGACATTTAATTTTTTTATTATATCAAGGTTTTATCATTCCATTTTTCATTCGAAAAAGTTATGATAGATTTTTCGATCAGTACATTGGTCAATTTTTTTTTTATATCTCAACACATAATCTTTCAACAGGTAGGAGTCAGAAAGAAATAGACATCTTAGCAGTGCAAATATCTCCTAGATAACATTAAGCCAGCCTATCTGAAAGAGTAACAAGAAATTGATTCTTGACACGAATGAAGAAAGACTCTAGATTTAAAGATTAATTTATTTAATCTAGGTTACAATATAATTGTGCTAACATTACTTTGTCATATGGTAAAATCACATGACATGAAACATTTAAACATTACTAGAATGGGCTCATTTAGAGAACTCCCTGATTACAGAGATAATAGTCACTAAATTCTTAACATACAAGAGAATAAAAATTATTACACGTTGTGAGTGGCAAATTGAATACGTGTGTTTAAAGCATAGGATATGAATGCAGCCAATTTGAACAGTAAATTTAAATCTCCATCGACGGTTAAAACCAAATAGTCAGGCAGAAAATCTCATGAGTCCGAAAAAACACAATTTTGGAATTACGTCTGTGTGTCTGTGATCACGATAACTCAAAAACTATTAAAGCTACAGGGATGAAATTTGGTGGTATGTTGTCTTCACACATAATTTGTTGGTTTCTATCAAATTTTGGATAAAATCCGTCCACTTGAAGTTTGTCTGTCTGTATGTCACTATCATAGAGAAAAGGCGTGTTCAAATCAGTAACTTAGTTTTCACTTTTATTTAAAAAGATGCCAGAGCTCATGTATTCTCTACTTCCTTGATCGCATTTATTAGGACAAAGCAATCTCTGTGTTGCATTGGTACTCTTGTGCCCTTCCTAGCACCTCTGTTGCCCCAGAAAGGCACTCTCACGGACAAAAGGGGGCCTCGAACGATCTCATTTGTCCCGAGAGTTCCAGATTCAAAGCTGTGGTGACCGGGTACTCCACAAAACGCCGAATTATTGTAGGGTACTGTGTAAGGACAAACGCGTTCATGATCGCTCGTTCACCCGAGCGTCATTGTGTCAAGGTTAGGAGGTCGTTGAGAAGCCTCTGAGATACCATCCAGATAAAAATGGATCGTGTGAGCCTTCGTCATTCGCGTGGAGAGTGAGTTCCAATAGTCAAGGATAGTTATACATTTCCGCCTCTTTCTGCTTTGTGATAAAAAAAAACCATTCGGGAAAGAAAATTGTTATTAGTATAAAAGGTTGCATCTCTAATGAAAACTCTTGAAGACTTTATTTTAAAAGCTTTAACATGATTTGTCACTTTCTCTCTTCCAAATCATCGTATTAAAAATTTAGAAATATGTCGCCATATTTCTAAATTCTTAATCGTACTGTTTGTTGAAATTAGATGAATTTTCTTATGCACACCTAAAAAAGACACAGATGAAGCCTCTCTGTTATGTAATTGCTAGATTTCTGTTAAGTGATTGCTACCATGAATAACACCACATTTTATAACTTTTTACAGAGAATTTAAACAAGTTTCATGCATAGGATATGAAAAACAGATTTGCAACGTCCTAAAATGTGAGGAAATTTATAATTATTATTATTTCAACTAAAATAATCGTGTTTCCCTTAAATAACTTATATCGCAATAATTGTTTTTATATTTTTTTGTTCGGTCTTATAAATACATCGGATTAACAAACATTAGATAATTAAAAATCTTGAAATCAGTTATTTTTAAATAATTTAGTTATTAAAAATCACTTATATATACGAATAAATCCATAATTTAATTATTAAATGTTGAGAACTGATAAAGAGGCTGAAAAATAAAAAATTGGTAAGTTGAAATAAAAAAATTACGCAAAATCTTTGTGTTGATAATTAACAGAACTAATAAGCAGGTTTATAATTAAACCTCTTAATATTACAGCAATCGTCTTTCAATAATATAACGTTTTAGAATATAATTTGAAAGAATTTATAATCCTGAGAAGTATGAAGGGCGTCCCGGTAGGTCCTTTACAAACTTTAAGGGTATGTCAGGCATACAGAAACAAGTCATTTTTGCAATACAACTTGGAGTCGGAAGGGGCTACAGTGAGATGTTTGTCAATGATTTAAGCGTAAGAAAAAAATACACCAGTTAAAACTTACAACACAGATTGAATGAAACTCAAATTACCAATAGCACAACAACCCAGTTGCATGAATAACAACATGTGAAGCGTGTATCCCTTCAGACAGCGAGTTCTTTGAACACTTTATCTTTAGTACTCTAAAAGTTTGTTGTTGGTAGTGCGTCCTTTATCGTATTTTACTTCCCATTATTGTATGTGTCATGTTGCGTATGACTTTTAATGTTGTTATTCATGCAACTTGGTTATTTTGCTATTGGCAATTTATATTCCGATAAATCTAATAATGTATATTTTATCTGGTGTATCCTTTTCTTTTACTTCATTCAGTGACAAAGCGTCCCCGTAGCGGCCCACTTTTGCATTTCCGACCCCATGTTCTATTGCAAAAATGACTTGTTTCTGTATGCTTGGCCTACCCTTAAAGTTGGCAAACGACCTTTCGGGATACCCTGTATATTTTGCTAATTACTGTGATTCAAGCATCTCTCAAATGATTGTTTGGTACAAATTTTCCCGTTGCTTTTTCTGCTTATTATAAAATCAAATGCTTTGGAAGAGGTAGTAATCATTCGTCAATCTTGTATTTCTTATTCACAATTTTCTTCCTCTTCATCTTGATTTCATATTTGGATCATCGACCGTTTTCTCTCACTATTAGAACCAGGGCAGTCTTAAATCTGGAAAGAACTGAAATCCAGAAACTAAAACGATTTTTTCCCCCTCCCCATTGAGGTTTCCATCACGAAAGTGAAATTGGGATCAGTTCATTTAATGCGCGCGGTCAGATTTTCTCTCCGCTCCGGTGGATTTTGCAGTCAGGTCGTGAGGACAGTTAGAAGAAAAAAACATATTGCAGAGGACAAAGGAGACCTCCTTTTTGTTATTGCGAAGGAATGGCCCATTTCTTGGGGAACCCGACCCCGCATACTGGTATCGAAGCCTAAATTCGCTGTTGGTGAACTCCTGTGACCCTGTTATGCCCCTTGGAGGTCTACATGTGATGTTACCTTCCGTATTTCTTGACACCCTGACTCCAATAACGCCCTGACACTGCCCACGCTTTCTCTTCAAATCTGGTTCACTTCCCCGTCCAGAGAATGCTTTGAGACCGAAATTCACTTTCAGTTCTACTTAATGAAAGATATCCCACAACACCTGTCACTCTAAGCCGAAATATGTGTGTACTCATTCCCATCTTCGGTTCAGTTTTTTATTGGCTGGTGAACCATTAAATTGAGAAAAATATTGGCATATTTGTGAAAAGCATAATTGTTTTTAATTGTCGTGTATTTTAACCAGCCTCTGGGCTTTTTATCTATTTATGTGAAAAATAATATTTCCATTATGTTCAAATTGTAGACATAATGGAAGCATAGGTTTCATTTCATCCATTTAAACACGTTCGGAGCACTTTTTTTTTTAAATTGTGAAATAGAAACACCAAAATATATTTTTTAGATTCGAATAAAGATTAATATTAGCGTATGATTTTTGAGTAAAAAGTATTACAAATTTACAAAATTCTTGAATTTCTGCTGCTTTTTAGAGGAAATTCCCCAAAACTTCAAACATGCTAGAGGTCAAACTTTTATAATAATTCAAATAAAACTAATACTAAAATAAATTACATACTATGGACTAGTGCTTGTACTAGAATCTTAACATTCTTTGATAAATAAAAATTTTAGAGCTAATCGAACAATCATTATAAGATTTTCAGCAAATTTTCTGTGTCGTTTTTCAAATAAAAGACCATAATTTAAAAAATATTGTTACAATATACATTATTCTATTACATTCACTAGAGAAGCATTTGAAGAAAGTGTTCACAAAATTTCAGAACAATCAAATGATAATATCTTGAGTTATCATGTTTGAAGTTTGAAAAATATGCATAAAATCTAATTTGGAGAAAAATCAAATTTTAATTTTTCCACGCGCTCAAATTAAGTATCTAAACTTTAAAAAAATTTCCTAAAAATATACTGACATCATATTAACTTGAAAAAAGGCAGTTCAAAAGAATTTTTGACAGGATTCTGTTCTTTAAATGACAACTTCCGGTTAATTAAACGCCCACTTCCGGTTTTCGGTTTGTTGTAAAACAATTAATATCTCATCTTTTAATTAACGTACCGACAAAAGTAAATATGTTTTAGAAAGGTAAATGAATGAACTATCGAAAACATCAAAAATTAAAAAATTGGAATTTTGGTCGAAAATCGACTTTCCAACGTGTTCGGATACCTTAACGTCCACTAAAATTAAATTCTAGTGAAATTTGTGTTTACTTTTACTTTATTCATTAATATATATATATATATATATATATATATATATACCAATAAAAAATTCAAGAATAGTCGTAATTTAACCAAAGAATTATATGTACGTACGCATGGACACACTTAAAAAAAGAAATAAAAAGTAGAACTATGTTTTATTATATCACTGCCTTCAATTTCATTACTCTTAAACATCTATAATTGTGTTATGAAAACTAATTATAAGAATTTATATTGTTCTTTATGATTGAGTGTTATTTCCCCCCACAACATTTTATTTCATTGTAAAAATTTTACAATGTTTTAATAAAGCATTCCATTTCGCTGACATTCCAAAATTGATCTCATACATTCAGTGAGTCTTTTCAGTTGTTATTTCATACATTTACAAAGGAATAAAGAATGAAAAATAGATACGTGCATTTACTGACGGAATTTCGGCCATAACTTTACAATCAAATACCTTTAAGTTTTATAAAACTATTAATAAGTTTCGTATTAAAATTCTTTAAAATCAGTATTTTGCATACTGATAATGTTCTAATAACTCAAAAATGTTTTTGTTTTACCGAGTGGGATTGAAATGATACCTACCTGAGTTAAAAATGTTGTAGATTTGTTTGCGACACTCGCTGATAGTAGGAGCACAAGTGCCATTTTGTGTGTGAAGTTGCTTTTGTTACTTCAAGGCGTAATTACCGTGACTTCTGCATGGGGAAACTTTATTATTATCCTAGAAATGTCACTTTACCTTATAACTTTGTGCATGCAACTTAAAATCAGTAGGGGCTCTTTCTGTATAGCACTGTGATGCTTTGCTTTCTCATTCAACATTGGAATTTTGGCGATTTAATATCCCTTACTATTCCACCAGAAAAGAAAAAATTCGTAGGATAGATTTCATAAATGCGTATAGAATATCCATTTTCCATCAACCGATTGTTCCAAGATGTTTGGTTTAAAATCTCAATTCTACAATTTCGAATCGAATGGCTTGAACATGAAATTGTTTCATGGTGCAAGTACAGTACTCTTTCATCTCAGTATAAAGTTACACAGCAGTTTGTTCTTGTTATGTTTTTATTTTGTCCATTGCCGATGTTCTCATTTTTCTAATGCATTTTATTTCATCATTATGCGTAGAAATCTTTCGGAATTTTAATGAGAATTAACTAATAGTTGAGACTTTTCCAAAATTACATTTTTGATGTACTCTAATGATAAATTCAGTTTAATTAATTGCTCTTTGAAAGAATCCTCTATTTGATGCAGAGGAACTTTTACACTGTCTATACGCATAAAACATTCCTGCTGTTAAGCTTGTAGACATTTACATTTGTACCACTGATAATACGCTATTGGCCTTTGTGAAAAGTCCATATTTAGTGAATCCCATTATATCATTTTCTTTTCAAACGCAGTTTTTTATTGCAAATAAATCGAATATATTTTATTTCGGGTTAACAGGGGCTGAAATGTTGGCTCCCTGTAACTAAGTTAAAAGAGAATCTTTATCTTTTTACATAATTTTATCAGATGATCAGCATACATCTTATTTTTGTTTTAAATTCGTGTGAGTTGCAACTGCCTTAAGTTCTTTTGTCAACTCTTGATATTCAACTAAACTCAACCTTTTATCGCAGTTTTATTGTCTTCCTGTTATTGGTATAGATGTTCTATATTTGATTTTTTTATATGAGATTGAAAGCAGGTGTAATAGTTTCTATGACATAGCTGTGCCCCGACCTCAGAAATTCGTATTCAAAACCTAGATAAAGCATGTTTTGAACTTAAATGACCCGATTGTACGCACTCGGGAGGCTGCAGTCCCCTCTTCGCATGTGTTTGCCCCACATCCCATCCCATCCCTAATTCAGGTGAAAAAGTTAGGGATTTTACCCCAGTGGAATGTCCTCTATTTTCAACAATCGAAACTTGTTCCGCAATGCGTGACATAATCCGGTTGGGTTACCGTTCGGTGTTATACCTTTCCTAATTGAAAAAAGTGAAAAGTGCATTCTTTAATCAATAAATGTAGTTTTTACAATGTTGGCTGTCTCTACGTTTGGTTATCATTTCGTGACAGTTAACAGTTATAAGAATGAAACATACGATGAACAAGTCTTGTTATTGTGGTGTCCCTAAGTTACTGATTAAAAGAAATTCGGAGTAATTAAGAGATGAGAATGCATCTTTTTGTTTAGCATGATTGTCATGACTTCAATACATTAAACGTTTCCTGTACGATATTTAATTAAATGTATTCAATTTTCTCCCACCCTTTATAACAATAAAGATGTAACATTTTTATCGATTTATTTTTCGGTTTATTGGCTATTGTCGCTTCGAAACGGAACTTTAACCCCTTAACTGTGGTGCCCAAGTTGTACTCATTCATCGAATTATGTCATTTTGAAATTTATGAGCAAAAATTTAATTATTCATAAATGTTACAGTTCGATACAAAAAATGACGAGTAATCCAATAACATCTTAAGTGTTATATTAAGGTGACCAACTTTTTTCAATGAAAAGGAGGTCACAAATTGAAAAAAAATATCGTAAATAAAAGAAACATTTTGATCATTACAACAATAATACAGAATACACTATAATATGATAAATGCATAATAAAAACATCTGTAACGTATTAAATTGTAATTATGCATACATGCCTATTAATAATTATTTGAATTTGTACTTTTCCATAGAATGAATGGTTTTTGTCAATGTTTCATCTTCTAACCATATATTAGAAATATCTGAACAAGAAATATCCTTCATAGTGAATTTAACGGGAAGTGCTGTGGCTAGAGTATCAACATTCAATCTCGATTTTTCACATGTCCGAAAATCATTAGCAAGTGAAAATACCCTTTCAACTGCTGCTTTAATTCTAGAGCAGTGCAACGAAAACTGAATAAGGATAAATTTTCACATGAAATATGTTTAGTTTTGAAATGGCTGAATTCCGCCATCTGTTATCAATTTCATAGTGTTTATTTTCCTATTGTATTAATTTTTCGGAATTAAATCTAAATTCAGTCTTCTACTTTCAGATATTGAAAAAGAGGACGGTTGGTCACCTTAGTTATATGGACTTTTTATCTGAATCAATACGACAGAACGGGTTTTTTAATTAGTCGAGAAAACAGATTTAAAGTGTTAATCTAACAAAATAACTAAACCCCTCTTTGTTTACATATTTTGAGTATTATTTGTTCCTTTGTAAAATCATTACCTTGATTTCTTATTCTCTAACTCAATTCTGGTTACCAGGCTAAATGAAGCCATGAATGAAATACCATTGAATAAAATGTAGTGAAGATTCTTATAGAATAGCGTCAGTTCATGTGCCTTCACACACAGTCACCTGACAAACACACTGCGCATATCATCTAACATATAACTGCTCCTATTTTACGCTTTTCTAATTGATCCAGTTGTATTTTAAATGGATGTATGGTATTCTTTAACATTTTTTACGTAATTTTTTTTTTTTTCTGTTTATTAACCCTAAAATTCTTTTTGATGGATTTTTCTTGTGAATATTTTGTAAATTACGTATGTATATTTGCTATCAGAACAAAAATCCAAACTTCTCACTAGATAGAAAAATAAAATAATAATAAATAAAATAAAAATGAACAAAACCGCCAGCTTATCATTTGACAGTCAAATATAGCCTTGTAAATACAAGGCTGCTTAAAGGTTACCAAAGAAACCTTATCTGTTCCATTTAGAGACAATGCACATATTGAAAGAAGGCTCACTTTCTCGCCCTTTGTGCTTCCAAACAGGATGATGTGTACCATCCAAGGCTTGACGTGTCCTGGATCACTCTCATGCGGTCAATTTTGAAGGTTAGATCCCTTCCCGAGGTCGTTCATAGGACACATAGAGGGCAATCACTAGCTATCAGGGGCATCCCTCGCCCTGCTTAGGGTGATGACCCAGACTGAACTGTAGAAAAGTCTATGACCCTCCACCGAGGCGGATCTGCTGCGGTTTACCAGGATGACTGGCGAAGGCCGTGCGTTGTAAACAAACATTGAGGGTGTCCTCTGATAAAGTTCAGTGCTTGTTTGTGTCGTTGTTACAGTGAGAGTGGGGAAGGTCTCTGAACCCTCGTTCCTGGAGGTTCTTGACTTGTTGTTTGTTATTTTCCCTCTCGAGTAGAGGGGTGTGATTTTGAGGCTATTTAGTACGACTAATTAAAAAAATGTGTTATTTGGAGAATGGATTTCTGTTTCAGTGTAAATAGAGCGATTTTATTTATTTATTTATTTAAAAAATCAAGGATTATACCATCGTCGTTCAGGCAGAAGTCACTAAGTCCACAAAAACCTTTTGACGGATTATTGCAGTCAATCAGAATTTGCAATTGATTTTTTTCGTGACAGAAATCTGTTATCTAAGCATCAGTAAATCAACCGTAGGAGATATGTAAAATAATTTTTGCTATTTATCATAACGACTCAAAATTAAGTTCAAACTGATCACATCTCGAAACTACAATTTTGGACTTTGTGACCTTTGCCTGACCGACGACAATATTTGCATTATTATTATTAAACTATTCATTTTTGTGGAATATTAGCAGCCGATTTCTTTATTTTTTGTTATCGCAATATTATCATTAGCAATATTATTTATAATGCTGTATCATTTTTGAGATACTTCATTTCTGTGAATAAATGATGATATTTTTAATAAAAGTGAGCGCATAATTATTCCCTTTAAATTATCCGTTGTACTTTATATTTATGTATTGTAACATTAATAAAAGAACTCGTCTGCAACTGGCTTTCACTCTTAAGATACAGCTTTAAATAGAAATTATATTTTCATTTTAGATGCATAAGCATCGTTAATTATAGTAGCCATAATGAGCCTGCCTTTTTTAAGGTTTGTCTCTTAGGCTTGAAACAGCTGAAAGATCGTACAACCAGAACTGTTCCTGACAGAACAGAACGGTATTTCTCATTGCATTTAAAAGTATTGTGGGAAACTGCTTATGTTTCTGGAGTATGTTGTCAGTCTTCCTTATTTTTTTTGTCTACATCCTTTCAAACAATTTAATAGTGGTCAATAAAATATTTTCTCATATATAGACTGGGGGGGGGATTCATATCATGCATTGCATGTATATTTTTAAAAGTCTTATTTTCCTAATAATTCCCCCAACTTTTGTAGGAAAAAGAGGCTGAGACTTTACATAGGACGGCAAATAAAATAATGATAAATTGGCATACTTTAAAGTTGTTAAATATATAACGAAGCAGTAAGATGTTATACTTACATTCGAATTCCTAATGCAAGGACGAAAGATCAGTTGCAAAATTTTCGTATGATTAAATATTGTATCGGCGAAATGCATTGATTGATTTCATTTTTCATTTATCCAAAGGGCTATTAAGAAAACGGCATTTCTTTCAAGAGTCCCCTTCTCTTTATTACATACTTTCTTTAAAAAATTTTATATGTGTACAACATGATCATATCGAGATAAACACATAGTAAATGTTTCGCCATTTCAAATCACAAACAGCTTTCCATTATCAAGTAACCTTGATCAATATGGCATTTAGAATCACGTAATTTTGAATCATATGCTGAAAGCTTTATGACAGTAAAAAAAAATAATTAAATTTAAAAAAAGAAAATATTCGAATACAGCAGGGGGAGGGGAGAGAAATTTGAATTCTAGTAAAATAAGTTGATGGTTAACAATTTTCATTCATTACATATGACATAATGATATCATACAAAATAAATAAATCGCTGTGAAGTTCTAAAACCCAATGAATGACAGTAATTTGCATGCATTTTTTGGTATTTGATTTATATTTAATCCATTAATATAGCCCTATATTTAGTCTATTAACATAACTCTAAACATAAACTATGTAATAAATATGACGATGGTTTAAATTTGTCTTTATAAACTAGTACTGTTCTGCACATTTTGAAGTAGTTTTAATGTATCTTGAATAATGAACCGGATAAAAGGATGATCTTGATTTTTGTTCCAAAAAAGTATTAAAAATAAATAAGTGTCGATCGTTATTATACTCTTTTTTTATATATATATTTGCTGAGTAGTTTTTAATATGTCGAAGAAAAGAAAATGCCTTTTGTTAAACTCTAAAGTTATTTAAGCTTAAAAAGTATCGCATTATATCCTGGTCAAGAAAGAGAACAGAGTATAGAAATCATCTTTACTAAATTGGTGCAGTGTTAAATACACTCTTCCTGATGTCGAATTTGTAGGTCTCAATTCGGGAAGTGTAGAGCTGCAGATATCGGCTATTAGGTTAGAAAAGTTCGACATGGTAGATGTAATGGCATTTCATTTCCTATGTATGCTGGAAACTGTGACATCGAGCGAAGATG
The DNA here is from genome assembly GCA_013235015.1 of Araneus ventricosus. Classification (NCBI taxonomy): domain Eukaryota; kingdom Metazoa; phylum Arthropoda; class Arachnida; order Araneae; family Araneidae; genus Araneus; species Araneus ventricosus. The sequence goes on along the minus strand of BGPR01001192.1, from coordinate 177,171 downwards.
AGACAGTCGATTTGGGTCTGTATGCCATAAAATGGAACAGCATGAACAAAATTCGTTTCACTGGAGCAGATACGCGGCACACAAACCCGGACATCAAGGAAGTGAAACGAGGCATAAAATCTCCCACCGCACAGTACATTAATTGGTTGCGAAATTAAGGGTATTCTACACTCCTCAATGTCATCAAAATGGGTTGTCGATCTCGTTCGTTGGAAGCAACTCCCAGTTTTCGTTCCGCTTTCCCTGTTTCTTGAGAGAAAGTAAAATAGAGGTTTGTCTGAAGCAAGTCCTACTGTTATTTCTTACCAGCCAGTGAAATCTAGAATAGGAAAACTACAGTTACAAAAGAAATCAGTTAAAAAGCACAGACATTGAGCACAATTTATGAATATAAGAAATAAAATAGAAAAATGGAGTATTTTTTTACATATATTAACACTGTTATTCAGATTTAAAATACTATATGAAAGATATGTGGAATAGATCAATATATGTGTACCGATGTCGTAATATACCATATTCCATCTTTGCTAATGTGGTTTATAATTGTCGTTAAATTAATTACGTGCTGCTGCTATTTTCAAAACGCCTTTTCTACAAAATAATGAGAAAAATTAAGGTGTAACATAATAACAGGCTTCATGTCATTTAGTGCCATTTAAATGTTTGTTTTTATGGATTATTTGACATTTATTTTGCAATTTGTATTTCGTGAGCAGAGTTGTCGATTTTTTTTTATTTTTTTTTTCAAAAAAAAAATCGATTTATTTGATTTAAATCGGATTTTTTTTTGTTTAAATCAAGATTTTTTTTATTTTAATGATTTTTTAAAACTACATATATATATTTAACATTTGTATATTAGACAATGAGCCCTACAGTCATAGAATTATATATATATAACAACATACCAATCATTAAGCTGTACTTTATTTTTTAAAAAACAAATTTAAAAAATTTAATTCAAAAATGTAACAACTATTTAAAAAATATTTGTGAACTAAAATATAAAAATAATATACTTTTGAAATATAAGACAATTTTATTAAGGAAAAATATAATAAAATTATCATTTCTTGACTATAAGTAGATATATTATTGTATGTTAGAATATTGGAGAATTTTACACTCAGCTGTTCATTTGTTTCATTACAAACACAAGTTTTGAAGCTTTTTCTAATCCTAATTTGTTTCACCCAAAACAGTAAATAAAAAATTTTCTAGATAAAATTTTTAAATTCAGGCTTCAAGGTGCATTGAATCACCATCAGGAGTACCTGTGTGCCAAATTTCATGACTATAAGTGTGATAGATTCGTCTGGACATTGCACACATGCTCACAAACATTGCCTTTTATAAGTATAGATCATAGTTTAAATTGCACTATGTAGATGCTTGTATTTCTTTTGGAACATTTATATGCATTACTTAATTATCTTACATTTGAACATTATTGCAATATAAAAACTTTGTTGTCCCCAACACTATTTAGTTTTCTCCAGTATTAAAATGAAACTCGCTGCATTTTACTATGTTCTTTCTTTCTGAACATGATCCTTTCACAATATTTATTTTATAAAAAAAGGAGCATCTCATACTTTGCATTTTGTTTATTGTGTTGCTCATTAGAGATTTATTTAACCCTTTGCGGCGAAGTGTGCCAGTTAATGGCATACCTAATTTCACTCGCTTCTCAACCGTTAAATTCAACTATAAATGGAAAATAATAGGTTTAGGATAGGGCTAATAGTACTCCTTTTAGAATGTATATAGCAGTGTTATGAAATTTTGTTTTGGAATAGGAATTATTAGAGATAAAGTTTGGGAAAATTCCTTGACTCGGAGATAAGAAATTTTTCAGTTCTGGACATTTAACAATTTTAGCAAAGTAACTCGAAAATTTTGCTCCAATATTCTTGAAGTTTTAATTTATAATTTTCTGTAAGATTCAACAATAATTTTTGAGTGTATCAAGGTGACTGTATCTAAGGGGGTTCTCATGAGGGGGGTGACCTGAAAGGGGGACGACCCCCCCCCCATCGGAATGAAGAAAGTTTTTAAAAACTTTTTTTATAGATTCTATGTCTAGACAATAAACTAAACCCATTCATGATGTTTTCTCATCATATTTTCAAAAAATTATTGCCTTGCGCCGCAAAGGGTTAAAATCTAATTTGCTTGTGTTCTCAAAAATAAAGATATAGAAAGTACTCTAGTTACATCAATTCAATAAAATATTTTTTTTTCTTCTATATATTCTTTCTTTAAATATACATTTAAAAATACTTTAAAATCACTATTTAAAGATACCTGAACAATTTTATTTCATTAAAGCAGTTTAACTTGATATTTAAAATAAAGTGATTTAAATCAGTGATTTAAAAAAAAAAATCAGTTGATTTAAATCAGTGATTTTAATCAACTGATTTAAATCACCGCAACCCTGTTCGTGAGCCGTATTCAATCTTTAGATGGCCGATTATGTTTTGACTCAATGATTTGTGACATTAACTTCACGTATTGAAGCTATATGAGCTCTAATTTGGTGCCTGCCTAGTAATTTTGAACCGAATGATCAAGTGGCCAGGACGACACCCTAGCACCCTATTCTACAAACTTCCACTGCACATCACGTTTACCCACTATGGTAGATTTAAAGTGCACCGGACCCATATTTACATTGGATCTTGGGGGGAATCGGGGCCCAATTAATGTTTGAATTTATATTTTTCATTTGAAGCCCAGTTCCTGTTCCGAGTCCTCTGTTTGGATTCATTCGATCTGCTAAGTTATTGCACATATTCATTCCCAAGAAACCTAACATGTGCTGCAATAAATTCAATTTTCTCAAATGGATAGTAATAGATTCTACGGTAACTGCCGTGGTCTGGTAGCAGAATCTAGGGTTCAGAATCGGTGATTTGCGCTTCTCAGACCCATTTCTATAGAAGATCAATTTTATGTATGACTTTGGTGCCTGTTAAATTTGGTGTGATGTGGAAGCTAATGATTGGAGTGTCGGTCGCATTTCGCACACCCCTTACTTTCATGGGATGTCCGAACTAAGTTTCATTAGATTACACGATGTACAAAACGCTCGAAAGCATTCAATTACTCCACATAAAAATTTATTTTGATGAGAATGGTAAAACGAATAGCTACGGAAAAGTTTAGAAATATAGTTATTCTCTTAAAATGTATGATAGAATTGCTTGTTTCTTATTAAAGTGTTCATTGTGTAATCTAGTCGAGAAAAAAAAAATTAAACATCAGTTGGAGAGACTTAAAAAGTGTAATTATCAAGTATAGCTTTACCCGTGTCAGACTTTCTTTTCAAATTGTTAGCCTTGTCGAAGCAATTTTTAACAGGAAAAATATTAGCGTTCATTACGCCTTAGCAGTGAATCTTATTTCATGTATCAACTGTGTGCCAACCTACTTTTTTACTGTGCCGGACGAGTCCATATTTACAAGAGGGCAAAGCGTTCATTCCAAATTCACGAGTGACCTTGGCACGCTACGAGGCTGAGCTCCAGATCTCCTGACCGTGTCATCCTCATCTTCCGTCTTTCACCTGATATTATTGCGAATCTATGAAGCATTGGCCTACTAGTCACCTCTAGTTACCCTCCCTTGTCCTTTTTTGTCCTTCGTGTCTTACATACGACCTGCTTTCGCCCTACAAATCTGTATGGTCTACGTACACCCTCGCTCTGATTCTGTGAATAAGCACTTTCTTTTATCGCCTCCAATCAAAAGGACTGAAAGTTTTCGTTTCTAGGTAAATAGGAGAAGGAGAAAGAATTGTGCAATAAAGAAAGGAAATGGAAGGAAACGTCACTAGTGGCTGTTGTTTTGTTTTCTGGTAGCTGCAGAGTAGCGTACAAATGTGAAGTCAAGACCTTTTGCTTTCTTCGATGAACAATAATTTAAAAGTTTAATATTTTTAAAACAGCTAGTAGTTCTTGCTATAAATCAAATGGTTTGTAGGTTTCTTGCCTTGAATAACATCCTGGCTTTTAATATCCATTTTTGTCAAAGTCAAATTATTTGCCAAAGCATTTGACCTTTCTCCTTATATTCTACATCTAGGCTATTTTCTTTCGAAACTTATCAACCTTATTGGGTGGGGAAAAAAAAACAGGTTATGACTTTTAAACACATATTTCAGTCTTCTACTATTCAGCAGTGTTTTTGTAATGTAATTTTGTGTTGCGTATCAACTGAATCTAAAATGACTCGTATTTACAGCGCCATGATTTTATCGAACCATGCTTGTGTTACATTGCAAATGATGAAATAATCTCCAAGGGTTTCTTTGTCAAATTCTGTCAAACTTAAAGTCGACTACTTCCCTCTGATAAGTTTGAACTAATCTCAGAAAATTACTTCATATAGAATTCCTAATCTTCTGAATAATATTTTGTTTCAAGAATATCTAACGGAAAGCGGACTTTTAAAAGATAAACATTAAAAATCTTTCTATTTCTTAATCTTTGAAAAAATTCCATAATCAAAGGCTGTGGCAAAGTACGTTAGTTTGAGATCATTTTAAAAAGGCAATGTTAAAAAGAAAATATACGTATTTGCAAGCTCCGTGTTTTATTTTTGCTCCAAATTACTTTGATTATTTAAGAAGTCTAAAAATGATTTGTGTGTTTTTGGAACTAACGAATAATGAAGTGAAGGGTAAAAAATATTCTTACTGGATCATGACTGTGAAATGAATTCATTCATGCTTGAAGCGGCATTTTAATATCGTTCAACTTTTTATTATTCTTTTTTTTACTCGGTGGCTTCGTTACTTCGTCAAACATCTATTAAACTAATATAGCTCTGTAATAAAGAGAGAGAAAAAAGAAATTACTAATTACGACTTCGGTTCTTTTCATAGATGTATCTAAAATCAACCTAAAGGTTTATTATTTAATGAAAGACCGCTTTGGATCGAAAGAAATTCATAAATCAATGTTACAGTAAAACGATGATAAAATGAAACATTCAACTAAATAAAGTTAAAATTAAGAGGCATTTACCACCTACCTCCTGTTGCCATTTATAAACACAAAGAGCGGGAACAACGAATGAGGAACACAAAGACTGCCATCTTTTTATAATTTGTAAACTCTAGTTTATAATACTAAAAACCGATACATTTTTTGACATTCCAACAATATTACATTAAAGCTGAATAAATTCTGAAAACTATGATATCGTTAGCATGCACGTAAAATTTAAATAAACTCGGTGTTATGCATTTCGTAAAAACGTAGCGGATTTTGATATATCTTTATATAGAGAGAGAGCGAGTAGACTTCTTCAAGTTGTTGTTTGAATACAATAAAGCGGTTAAAATTTAGATTCTCCAATTACAAAAGAGGGAAATGTGTAAAGTGAGAATAGATAAATCAAGGGATGTAATATCCGAAAATGAAACGGGATGTATTAGAAAATTAATCTGCATGAATACTTAAGTATTGTATTGTAGATAAAGCGTGATTCGTGACAATATTTTCCACTTTTTTCATTAAATGTACTAATCATAATTTCATAATGATAAAATTTGAAATTTTATGGGTTCTTGTTTTATTTTTCTTTTCCTTTTGTTTTTTTTTGGAACATTAAATAGTAAAAAAAACTGTCATTTTTTAAATTGATCTCGCTGAATTGTAGATACAAGTTATCTGTGAAGTACGAAATCTGGTTCAAATAGACGTGATTGTCAAAACTGTATTGAGAAAACCTGAAAAAAAAATGTATTTGAATAATAATCTTTTTTTTTTTGTTTGTTTTTTGTATTTGATCAAAATAATAGTTTCACTTTCTCTATAAGTCAGGTCACGCGTTTCACTTTCCACCCACTCCATTAACCTTTCTTTTGGACGGGTCCATTTTGCATCGAAGGGTGTAGAATAGTCATCTCAAACATGACCGAGATCTCAATCTTATCCAGCATCCCCGTCCGTGGGATTAATTGTAGGAGTACGAGGAGAAGCGACCTATTGGCTTCATTTCTTGTCTCCCGTCGACCTTTCACTGACCCATTTTATGCGACATCTTCCGCCACCACCTGCCTGTGGAGTCGATATTTCCCCTTTCTCGGCACCTTCACTTCCTCTGTGGCCCTTTCTCCCCCATAAAAACTATTGGGTATCGTTTAGCTGAGTTACGATGCATGAAAATGAGGACCGTTAGTTCTCCACTTCCGCGTATTCATGACTGTAGAATGCGTTTCCGTATCTCGAAGTATGACGAAAGGCAACATCTTTGTAACTGATTTGGCCTTGCGTCGAATTGTCGTGTTCCTAAACTTACAAACTAAAACTGAGCCATTCATAGACGCAAAGCAAAAGCTATGCGAGATACGTAAACATCTCACATATTTCATGAATTCAAAAATATTTTTTGAATCAAAATTATTACATATTCGCCAAGGACATTGTTCCATCTAATTAGATAACATAGACTTGTCTAGTTCTTTGCTATCTAATTAAGGCCGCGGTGGCCTGGTGATGAGGTCTCGGCTTTGGGGGCGGGGGGTTCCAGGTTCGAAACCCAATTCCACTGAAGATCCGCCGTGTATGGGGTCTGTTGCACGTTAAATCATATGTAGTGGCCAAACGTCCTCCCGCTGGTGCGGCGTGGAAATTTGGAGAGGGGGTGCCAGCTCAGGTGTCGTCCTCGTCATCTGACCGCTGTTCAAAATTACGACGTCCGTCCCAAAGTAGTCCTCGTATTGCTTCAAAATGGGACGTTAATATAATTAAACTAAACTGCTATCTAATTAGGATAACACACTATGATTAATAGAGAGCCAATCTAGAATGGATGAATTTGAATCTTCAAATAAGTTTATATTTGTTATTCATTTTCTCTATGCACAAACTGAAACATAAGTTTTATTCGAGGAACATTTTATATATAGCTTTGTATTTATACAGAAAACAATTGCATATCACCAAGAAGAGCAAATAACTTTATACGATTATACCTTTAGTAAGTATAAAGTTATACTCCTTAGAAAATACTTCTTAAGACTCATATTACATTAAATGTCCTATCGAAAGAAACATTTATAACGACAACTCGTTGATGGCACATTCGGTATTATAAGTGTGACCATGAAATTTTCACATGCCCTGTAATTATTTTTTGGTTGATTGAAGGCGAAGGTCATTTCGACTTGTTTTTCATCAGAAATTAGTTACCATTTGTTTAGATACCATTATGAAAAGTTTAACTAGTTACTCTAAAATTGGTTCAAAATTACTTTGTCCTAGGTGTAATTAAGTTAACGACTTAAAAAAAATATCGAAGATATATTTATTTAAAAAACAGGGTGGGAGTAGTAATGGCTTCACCAAAAATAATAGACTTGTGAGGGAGGGAAACGCACAGAAAGCGAGTTTTGATTTTTGAAATTGCAATTTATGATATAAAAGGCTATTGCTGTCTCGTGAATCTAAAATTCATTGATCAGATTTTTCGAGTATTATTCCGTTTGAGACACTTTAATTTCTATCACAATTACAAATTATTTTATTTTTACAAACGTTATAATATCTATATGATACTTCAGAGTGTTGTTTATACGTGGCTCTTAAGTTAAAAGTATTGATTTTTAGATTGAGTATAAATTCATTTAGAAATCTCGTCATTTTGATCGCACTATTACCTTGTGTTTTTCGTAGCCAAGCATCGTTGTTGCGTCAGTCAACTCAACCAACCACCACATTGTTCTTGATTTTTAGAAAACAGCACTAATTACCAATCAAATAGCAAAGGCATGTAAATTAAAAAGTTCTTAAATTTTTATTTTGAAAGATATGAAGTCGATGTTCATTATACTTGTTTTTTTATATAAATGCTTGAGAAATATCTTAACTTTTGATAGTAAAGATGCCGATTCCGTGACAATGTTAAGGCCGTTTAACTAAAATAACATCATTTTCACTTAACTCTAAATTTCGCAAGGTTCATCAGGTTGCAATAGTTACGCCTATCATAGTTATACACCACACATCTATTCTCTTATTTAAGAAAAAGTATATTTAGTAAAATTTAATTTTTTCCGGAAATTCTTATTTCTTAAGATGTAATGAGGTGATGCGTTTCTGTTCGAAATGAATGTCTTTAATTAGAAAAAATTGTTAAGGTATGCTTTTAATTTGTCATTATTCCGTATCTTTTACTTATGTTTTTTCATATGGGATTTTGAACTTACTGAGGATATCTTACTTTTAATTCGGTGCTACATAATATTTCCCATTTGTAGAAATTTTTACCAATTAGTTTCCAAATGACCGAGGGAAAAAAGCACACGAATGCAGGCCATAAGGACGTCTTTTCCACCCTGATAAACATTAACTTAGATCTAGGTAACAACCCAATTTGTGATGCGATGTGTCGTATTTTCCCTTTTGTGTTGTGTCCTACCCTGACTAAGGGATGGTGAAACTTTTCGACCTCATATCCCCATGGCCGAGATCTAGATCCCCTGACCGAATCTTCGAAATCTTTTCTCCAACCTTGGAATTCGCCCTCTCGAATATTATATGACTTCCAAAGCTCTCATTGAGACCTCGTGTGCCTTCAAAAAAGCTCCAGATGACCTCTATGGTTCCCAATCCGACCTACATAGGGTCACTGGGCCAATTCTTGTTTGTGTACTCCGTCACCCCTACCTAGGTCAAGGGCGGGTGCTGTTCGCCAATTTTTAGCGCTCCGCACTGGCGCCATTTTATTTATGATGTTAATGCTCCGAATTGTTTACATGTTTGCGTGAGACAAAAAATAAAACAAACAAACAGCCAAAATAAAATTTGCACGGAAACATTTTTCTGGGGTCGTTGATGGGAGGGGCGCGGGGAGTAAGAAATCGCTTCGGGGAAGTATGTGTTCGCTTTTAGTGTTTTTGTGGCGAAAATACCTTTTAAGAATTTTTTTTTTGTATTGCGTTATCTATCATTGACTGTATTTTGTTAACAAGTGATACACTCAGTAATAAAATAAGTACTTATTTACTGTATATTTTGTTGCTGACTTTTTACAAGTTCGTATGTTTTCTTCAATATTTCTTTATTTATTCGAAATCATAATGAATCATGATTATATCGATTTATAGCTAATCAACGCTTTGTATGGTATTTTTCTCTCTGTCCTCATGAGAAATATTTTATTGTCTTCTATTTAACTTTTTTATGATACCATGCTAACAGTTATTTAATTATTTTTATACGTAATTTCGCAATTTGATAATGCTGAAAAAATATTAAGAAATTAGAATTCTTTCTTGAACTCAAATCTCCACCCCCACCCCCGACAATGCTTTTTCAGAGAACTAAAGTGACATATTAATATTATAAATTACTGTTTCTTAATATATAGAATGTACACATTGAGACAAAGTAAATTGTAACCCCATCTTGCCTATAATTGGCCTCGTCCTCTTGACGAATACTAAAATAGCTTTTTATCTATTCCCGTCTCTTAACACAGAGAGTGAAAGAAACCGAAAAGGCCAGGTTGGATGAAAACGAAACCAGTTTCACTTCAGTGGGCCGATCATAAATCCTTCCTTTAAGCGTCATGTTTCTTAGCGTCTTAATCCTGTCCCCCACGTCAAAATGCATTCCCTCTCTTTCCTTTTTTAAGCCAGTTCATATATATCTTGATCTAAATTCATGAGGAGGCTTTTCATTGATGAAACTGAAATGTCCTGGAATACTTTTTGAAAATCACTTGAATGTTAACCGATATACTAAAACAGGAGAAACCATGTTAAGAGGACAAACAACAGCGGAAAAATTTCGGCGTGGGTCAGTGCTGCTTCTAATTTAGATTAGTGGGTCCGACTCTGTGGATAGGATCACCGAAAGATGTTACGGGTCTTTTTAACTTTTGATTTCTACCGTTTTGAGGGCATTTTGATAGAAACTGGAGCGAAACAGGTTAAAAATCGGGACCATTTGGCCAACAAAGAGTGTGTTTCGAAATATAATGTACGTGACAACTGCACCACTCTCGAACAAATTAATCAGTGTCGATATTTTTATTTGAGTTTAGACTTTTTATGATAGACACCTGATAGAAATTACAGAATTTTTTTTTCTGTAACTTCTATCATATGTCTATTTTTCAATTCGTAATCAGTAGACAAAGGACAGAATGTGATCTGTAATGGAATATGTTGGTTAAGAGGCATATATAGTCATTTTTTTACTATATATAAATATTCGTAATTCAAAACTCAATTTTTCTTGTAATCTAATGTATCGACGCAAAAAAATTCTGTGGATGTTCATTCTTTTCTGGCATGGCTTATTAATAAGCATTTTAATTAGTAAAATTTTAATGAACAGAAATCCTCAAACGTTCATCTTCTGGCTCAATGTTCTTTAGAACCATTATTTTTAATTTTCTTACTCAATCCGACAGATCTCTTGACATTGTTTGCATAAATTTGTCAAAAAGTCACTCGATGCTTTTATGCTCTAACATTTTTCGTCTTGTCGTGTGTGACATGAGCAAGGATAGTAATTTATTGGAATATTTATGTCGTTTGTTTTCAGTTTTTCTAGTTTTATATTTGGTATATTTAAATAAATGGAAGTTATTTAGCCTCTTTATATCCGTATTGTAGATTTTCCTTGATTTAATTTTTTTTTGTTCAATCTCGTAATAAATCTTCTTCGCCTCTTTGGGGGTGGGACGTTACATTCTGCAAATAAAACACAAGTTGTGTGTGTTTTTTTTTTAATATTTAACAAAAAAATTAGTTGCAGCTTCTTAAAAAGATATGAAAAAAATGGCATAAAATTAAGTACGTGAGTCAATTGAGCTTTGAGGTCTTCTAGAATTCTAATCATATACAGTTAGAGGAAAAAGAGAAAAAAAATTAAAGTGATATATCAGTTGACGTATGTTTGAGTTGATCTTTGTCAATGTCATTAGGTGTTCAAAATGTATAAGTACTGAAAATATTTCAGAGCCGATTTTAATAGCGTATGAGTTTTTTAATATATATAACAACTGGCAAAGCATATAAAAATGTAAGTTTAATTTAAAGCAACTCATTAAAATCTAACAAACAAAGGCATTTAATTATTTCTTTTTTTGCATACCATTTATCAATGCTTTATTCTATGTATCTCACGAACGTAGAAAGTGCAAGAAGCCATCTCTAAACTATAAACAAATACTGTTGCATCCACATCAATATCTAAACTATGTTCAAAATGCCTTATGTGAAACACGAGCTATTTTTTTCCGCCCCTCCTGAAAAGATGAGTGTCTGGCCGGATGCTCGCTTAACCTTGGCTTTCGATATCGCATTCCTCGAATTTGCATTGTACCTGGAAAGGTGTCATCTTAGGTCGCCCGGTCGTTTTGGAGGTGAGTTGGGGGCCACGCAGGGTGCTATGTGGAGCAGACAAGGTGATCTTCACAGTCCGAGGGCGGCCGGACTCGGGGGTGCTGTGCCAGAGTAGGTCAAGGGCTCACCCCCACGATCGCTGACCTGAAACGCTCGTTGTGTTGTTCAAGGTCTGAGTTGTTTGGGTCACCGGCGGTGTTCAAGGTAAAGGTAACGGTCGTTAGGTTCGGAGCGTCTGGTATGGAAGTAGAAAGTGGGAGAAAAATAATGTTCGTATTATCGATAATGTAATGGCTATGGCAATGAATGAAATCAAAATGGCGTAATGTAAGGAATTGTCTGAGGGAGGAGCTTGTGATTTAGAATTAATAACTGTAAACTTATATGTAAGAGGCAACTTGTGATTGAGTTCGGAAGAACATGGCATTGTGTAATATAAAGAGATTTACTTATTAAACTTAACTAGTGTAAATTAAAAATTTCACCTGAATTGTCTAGCGGATGAACACGCGTGTCTATAAAGTGAACATATTATTTTCCTGACCCAAGGCGAGTGATTCTAAGACAAAGCTGATATAATCTACTTTCTTTATAAAAAGATAAGCTGAAATAAGTTTTTATTTAAAAAAAACATAATATTCGGGGTGTTTTAAGTCCTACACATTTGTATTTGGTATCATTATTTTCAGAATTTATCAAACTTTAATATAAAACTATAGGAATTTCAGAAATGTTTTGGGTTTAAATTCATAAGTTAAAATTTACAAATTATAAGCAGTTTTTATGTTTATCATCCATAGATGGCAGCTCGATCTAAGTACTAATTTGCTGCTTAATTTTAACTGGTTTAATTGAATTATTCATTTTGTCATCGTTTTGCTTTCATGCTGATTTATGGACGCATTTCGAATTGATATTATCTTTATTAAATGATAAGTCTTAATGTTAGATGTATCTATGAATCTCAACGAAATTGTTGGTATTAATTTTATTTTCCACAGCTTTTTTTTTTTGTAGCTTAGTAGTTGCCCAGAGAGGTTGGATCGCCATAGTAGATATATATAATATGATCTAAATAATATAGGTTATAATAGGATGTATAGTTTTTAAAATTTCTGACATTTATATAATAAATAATTATATGACTGATCGAGTATCTCATTTAATTTGCGGTTTTAAGATTTGATTGGCAATTCTTTTGTTGTATATTTGTCTGAAATTATCCACTTCTTAGTGTTAAAAAGGTAATGCAAGAGGGAAGTAGTTTCAGAAATTCCCACAAGCGAAAGTAATTTTAGAAATTATTATAATTGCTGTTATAATTACAGAGAATACTACAGATTTGCTGGAATTATTTGTGAAAGGAAATAAATCCTCAAGAATTATTGATATTCAGATGGGGGAAATCTCGACAATTGCTGACATCCACCTTGGGGGCCATGTTAAAAGTAACTATAATCCAAGATTTTCCCCGAAGTAGGATCTGTGCAAAAGCGACGATAATCAGGGAAGAAACATTAATCTTATATTTGATTGTTTTTTTTCTGTCCAGGATAAACATACATTTTATTTATTTGGCACAATTCAGCTTTTCAATTTGACATGCTTGCATGTGATTTGAAATGATTATTGTAAAATCATCATCAGCATTATTATTAAATAATGGCTTTGATTATTTTGCAGCAATCAATTTGTGATAAGATTGAATGCCACTTTTTTTTCACTAGATTATTTTTCTGATAATTTTCGTACTTTGCATTTTCTACAAGAGCATTATTGGTTCCATTATTAAATATTTATATATCGTCCAGTAGGGCTATTCATTACTACCAAGACAGCTTACTTAACTATAATTAAAAGTCCTTTCCTTTTTACCGTTCGGTGTAACTCCAGGGCTAGAGTTAGCTTCGTTACTCAACTTACTACTTCGTTAAAAGATGTGAATATTATGAGTTTTACAAAATGTTACAGTTTTGTGATTTTTTAAAAAATGAAAATTAGTTTCATCATTTTTTAAAGATATTTGTGTCCATGAAGTTCGAGAAAAATGAATTAAAATTTCTTTAAAAAATATGTTTTATATTATTTGTTTAAGGTAATCTGTTGCATCTAACATATTGCGGATTTCTTCCTGTTTTGTGTAAAAATTTGGAAGAGGTTCTATTAACAAGTAAAATTGATTTATTGTAAAATAAAACTGTTCACTTTCGTATGATTGCTGTTTAGTGACAAAATATCGCTAAACTGTCGAAAAATGTAATTAAAAACCTTTGTTACTTCCTTTTATTTTATTTATCACTCTTTATAGATTATAGGTATTAAATTATTCAAATTTCTTCCTCTTCAAATTCTTATAAGAGTGCGATATTCATTATTTTGTTTCTTATAAATCTAAAAACTGTCTGTTTGCACTGATTCATCAGCCTATTTCGTGTTGTGGTTCAGTCCATTTTGTGTACTTTTTTAAATGGAACAGTCCATCTCATGACCCAGGTGGTTCCGTGGTTACGATAGTGTCCCAGATTATAGGACGTCCTGGCCTTGGTGGGTGCTGGATTGGCCTACTTGGAAGGCCCGCGACCGATTTTTGAACTCTTGTCCTCTCGCCGTAGCATCTTCAGTTCCTCTTGGGAGGTCATCCGTGCACTCCACCTACTAACTTTTTATAGGTTAATTTTCTTTGCAACTGTGCAGCCACCCCCCATCTTATACCGGGGAGACCATAATCTGGGGCACCAGTTACATGTGTGGGGCTTCTTCAGGGGTTGACCCCATTTTGAGCGCCTAAAGAAATGAAAAGTAATTTCTGCAGCAAAGTTTCTCCTTCAGGTTATGCGTGTTTCGTTCTCCTCATTTTAAGGCTTCCCTCTAACTTTCGTGTAGAATTTTCCTTCCCTTATCTCTGGGTGGTGCAAAATACCGGTTTTGTTTCTAGAGCTAGACTTCTAGAAACTTAATCAATTACAACGCATTCTCTATTATAATGAAGTTTCGTATATCCATATATATATATAACCAGCATTGCGTTTTTTATTTTCTCAACGAATAAAGAATATCGCATTCTCCCCGGGTTTATAGTCTAAAAATCAGTAATGCATGTGTGAATTTGGCATTCAAAAGAAGATGTGAAATTCCAGTTGTTATAGAATGGAATTTTTAATTTCAAATATGTACTCCAAAATTTGTAACAGTGAATTTTATTGATAAAAATGATATTCTGTATAATTTTTTGTTATTTTTGTAAAAGTGTAAGAAGAAAGTATTTGTTTGTTTTCTCTATAATTCCGTTAACTTAATTCATTTCGTTTAGGCTTTTTTCTTGTGTATAGATGCAATCATAAACTATCTCAACTACGCTTGAAAGTAGTTTCGCCAAATTATATCAATATATTCCGTTTGTTTAATAATTCCATTTTCGGTTTGTAATAGACTAAGGAAAAATAATTTTTTATGATCCTGGTAGAAATGTCAGCTGAAAATTGAAAAATTTATTGTTATATATATATTTATATATATATAATTTTATTTCAATCGTTAAAAGAAGCTTCAATTGATATTTGTGATAAATTGTATTTACTATTGGATTTTGATGTTGAAAATGTGTTGTACTTTATTGGTTGATTTTTTAAACAAATTTCGACGTCTTTATTCTTTGATAAAATCTTTAAATATGTCAAATTATTAGTTTAAATCAGAGGTTCCCAACCTGTGGTACGCGTACCCCTGGGGGTACGCGAAGGACCAGTTAGGGGTACGCGAACTCAAAGCCGGTAATGGCGGACACCAGACAACATAAGGGATTGAAAATTTTACAGAATTTTGTTTCCCCAAGTTCGTGTAAAAATTGAAAGTGAAAGCTGTGTAAGTCCTAAACCTACCCTCAAAATAAGTAAAAAAGAAAGAAAAAGGAAGTGCAATTTTCAGCTATCCTTACAAGTTAATGTGACATTATTATAATGCTGATTTCATCTGCTTTGGCGTTGAACTAATACTATTGTAAAAATGGAATAAAATGTAAAATCAAAAGTAAGTCCTGCAGATGTTATAAATCCAGTCGTTTGACTCTTAAACTTACCTAGGCCCTTAACATTATTGGCCAAACCTTCTTTATATAGACGGATGGTTGGAGGCGGGAATATGACAGTAGGGGGTACGCGGAGGAGAAAAGGTTGCGAACCCCTGGTTTAAATGATCAATTTTTTAACATAGCTCATGCATTTAATGAACCTTTCTTTCCATTGATAACCCAAGATTTTAGGAAAAGAGTTTCATTGTACCAGTTTCACTCAAATTCTCAGAAATCGAGATCGCAATTCTAGTATCTCTACCAAGATCTCTGATCTCAAAATCCAATTTTTCGCCGGCATTATGACCCAGAGGAGAAACTGTGTTGTAAACGAATCTCTTTCATTTCACCCTTTCAGGAAGAACAAAGGTAAAAAATCGGGCCTCCTCTTACCCTGGTCCTCGATTTCAGTCCTAAATTCTCAGTCTCTTCCTTCATGGCGCTCCTGAAACCCATTTTCTGACCCAACTTGGATCTGCGGTGAAACTGAAACAAAGGATTTGTTCTCGTTTAGCGAAGATTACCGGAAATCTCGAAGAGGTCAATCGAGCATCGAGGCTTCTCTGTGAGGTCAGTCGTCATCTGTTCCTCGGCATCGAACTTCGCCTGGTTCCGCCCTGTTCTAAAAATCGGATTTATGCTTTATTCACTTCCGTACTTAGCAAGGAATTGAAACCGTCTGTCCTTTGGTGTCTAAATTGACCTTCTTAGCTGTGTTCGATTGCCTCTATCTTCCGTATTTTCCCTGAAAACGGAAGCTATTTTGCTCTACTTTGACCATTTTTCTGGTTTGATTGTCCGACTGATCGCATTGTTATCTAAAAAATTTTTGAAAAAATTCCTGTTGAATAAGCTTTGAAATAAGATGTATAATTTCAGTAAAAAAAATGGCTGTTTGATAATCAGATGTAAGTTTTGCGTAGTTTTATCAACCGATATTAAGTTTTAAATTTTATTGTGAAATTTGTAAAATAAATTTAATAACTACGTTTGGTTGGTAATTGATTTTACCTCGGATATATACAAAGGGAAAAAAGACTTGCCTTTGTACCTTAGGAAAAGTAATGTGATTTTCGTGACCCGATTACAATTGATAAACTGAGCAATGTTTTCAATGGATTTTAATTGCGCCACTTAAGGAAGAAATGAAATTATAAGCTATTGTGGTGATGATACAGATAATTAATATCATCATCAATTATAGATTAGCAGCGAAAGATTTTGGCCGATAAAACATAAAAGTTAATGGTAACAGATAAACAAAGAAAGCTGCAGTTATTCTTCATAATATTTATATTACCTAGCATATCCTGGAACCTGGTGTCAAAGTTTCGATTTCAGGGCTGGAGGGGCGCGGGTTCGAGATCAGATTCTGCTGTCTCCTGTGTTCCGATGGTACACGTTAAATCTATGATCCTGAGTCAAATGTTCTCACTTTGATTTGGTGTGAAAGTCTGGAGAGTGGGGCGCGGAGTCATTTGTCACCCTCATCATCAAGCCAATATTCAAAATTACGAAATTTATCACCGCCCCAAAATCCATGTAGGTCCACAACCGGACGTCAATCTTAAGAAAACAGTTAACCAGTTTCTTTGATATGGTCTTTGAAAAGGTATATATTTTCAACAATGATTAGCTGCCTTCGGCGACCAGCTGTTCACCCGTAATATTAATAGCCTGTGGCTGTGCTTGAAACTTGGCGGAATAAATTGGCGGTTGTAGACGTTGAGGGACTCGGCCGAAGTTTTATTTTGCGGTATATCTGGAAAATGGAGGTAGTGAGTGGCAAACAATAGTTCATAACCTATCTAGGGATCATGAGCTTTCATATGAAATAAAAATTGTCGGAATTGATTCAGTGGTTTGGGCTGGTGTCAAGATTTCCCCCTCAGAGAATGCACGGTGGAGAAGTATTTTTTCGATTTCTCTCGAAATTGGAGGAGGGGGAGGCGACCATTGATGACATCTAGAGGTCATAAGCCTTCATATGAAATAAAAAAAAATTGAAATCGGTCCGGTGGTTGGGGATGGGGTACTGGTCCTCTAGTTTTGCTAATTATTTTAAATATATGGACAAGTTACGATGACACACTAGAGCAGTCTCTCACCGATACATAACGTACATGTGACATATATCTATATACATTTTGGCTTAATAGCGTGTGTATTCATTTTACAGTAATATTGTTTCAACCATTTTATTTTGTTTTGTAATCTTTGTGATAATAAAGAAACAAAACAATGACGTATTATTTTTTTAAATGCAAGAACAGTTATTCGTGCTATACTGAATAACTGTCATTAGGAGTGATCCTTTCCCAATAAGCCATTTAACTACCAAACAAAGAAGGGTTTTTTTCCTACAAAGTGGTGTGACGTACGAAGCGCGCGACTGACGTACGTTTGATTGATAAACAAAGTCGGCGCGTCAGGGTCGAGCAAATTTATAAAAGAGTCACTTCGGAAAATGATTTTTGCCCTTGGCACATTATGGGAGAGCGTCGACAAACGAAGGTCAATCGGCTCGCGATGTAGGTCGCCAGCTGATAGCGAAGGTCACCCCAGGTTGGTTCAAGGTAAATTCAAGTTCAATTGTCGAACACCGAGAGCTCTCCTTTCATTCCTTTTTGCTGTCGAGTCCTCCTCCGATCCGAAGATGCTCAGCCTTTTCCCACTCACCTTGACTTGCTGCGTGAACCCTTTTCTTTCTTGATACCCTTGAATATTTGATGAAATGTCTCGTACTTGAAGATGAAATTTCGACTCTTTCATTTTGTTGTGGGTAGGGTTGTCAGGAGATATTTCATCTAGTAGGAATAAGTTCATATGGGTTATTTTGCGGTAGAATAGAAGTTTGTCCTTTTTTCTAAAGCACACAAATTTAATTTTTAAAGAATAGTTTGGCATTCTTAAGTTCCATTGAATTTGTTCCAATGTCATTTTAAATAATATAACTGTAAACTAATAAAATTATAAGCAGTTTTTAGCAAAAAACGCTTAGCATGTTCTCGGCTTTTTATGGATAGTTTTTCTTAAATGTTTATCAAATTTTATTCCTTATTTGTTTACACGTACTCATAATTCCTAATTAATTTAAATTCATACATAGCTCTCTGTTATTAGTAGATTATTGCAATCCGAAAAATCGTTGTTTGGGAGAAATTTTTAAATTTTTGAAAAAGTAAAAATTAAAAATTTTTAAAGAATAAATATTTTGACAGATCTGAAAATTTGCTACTATTATTTTTGTTATTTTTTAAACACAAAATAACAAGATGCTCATGATTTTAAAATTGTGATTAGCTGCACACCTTGGGTACGGAAATTTGAACTGAAGTTTACAAAGTTGCTTCATTCAGAACGAAATTACTTTCTTATTTGATTTAAGTTAATTACTTAGTATATTTACTTGCAGATTTTTCTTCTTCTTTTGAATGACGTAGTTAGGCATGCATCAATTCTGCTATTTTAAATTTGTGACCTATTTTTTCTTGTGTCTTCTTTTCACTATAAAGATGATTGGTCGCTTTGAATTAGGGTAGAATTCCAAATATCAGGGTTGAGGTTGATGGGTTCGAGAACCGCCTGTGCACATTAAATTTATTATCGTGAGTCCATCGCCTACCTGCCAGTTTGCATAAAAGGTTGGGGGTAGGATGTCATGCTTCTCATTTTACGGGGTTCAAAATTATGAGGTCCGCTCCCATTAGCCGTAGAGTAGCTTCAAAACTAGGTATTGATTTAACTAAATAATTATACAAAGATGGTTAAAAAATAATTAATGTGTTGAAAATTCATTAATTTTTTTTTTTCGTGTGTGTGTGTGAATTTGAAATTTAGAGCCCAGGTTGTATTTTCTAGTTGAAATATAAATTTCCCAAACAATCGTTGCTGTAATTTTATGATGCCCCTCAGATTAATTTAGGGGGATTTGGAGGGCAGATGAATTTACAAGTGTCAAAGATATGAATTCTCTCTACTGAATTCAAGTAGAAACATTACACATATATTAATGATTTGAGAAAGTGCATACATTTAATAAGACTCCTATACTAAATAAAAAAAACGTAGCCCCCAATTTTTTTATGATAAATCGAACAATACTACTGAAGATTGGTAATTTTTTCGACTCGTACATTTGACATCTCATTGTAAGTTGTTTATTAATTCTTAGAGAAATCCAAAAGTCGTCTCATGCTACTAAAGAATACTCCTTTGTATTGTGATAATTTTTTTTTCATTAAATTTCATTTCACTCGTTAATTATTATTTATTTTTCTGCCTGGCCGCGTACACGCGCCGATCTTCTATTTAAAAAAAAAAAAAAAAAAAACGCAATAAATTTCAAAAATTTCTAAGAAAAGGCTCTGAAGTCTGTATGGAAATTCCTATGTAAATCTTGATTTTGAAATAAGAAATGCAACTCTTGCAATCGTTTCACCTTGCAGTTATCCTTGCGAATCTGCTGCGACCATGGTGACCAAGGTCTCTGAACTAATGCTTCATCAACCTTCTCCAGTTTTACATCATCTGTCGTCATGTGCAAACAAATGCCATTTTGCGGCCTTTTGCTGCTCTTTTCCTTGCCTGGAAGGTCAAGTAGACGTAACCAATGTCATAAGGACTTTCAGAATAAATGCCACGAAAACATAATTTCATTTTCTTGGGTTTATTCTCTTTTCTTTATGACGTTTTCTTCTCCAGTTGCATGATCGAGGTATGATTATTGAATCTGATACAGAACTCAATTGAGTCGATTTCCGTAATTCTCTACTGCCTCAGAATTTCATATTCTCATGTAAATTCAATGAATTGTGTCAGGTTAAGTGAAAAAAAAATCTTTTTCTTCGTAGCAAATGTTAAATTCATCAAATTAAACACTGACAGTTTAGATTTCAGAACTACGTGCAGTCAGTAATGTGAACTATATTTGCGCAAAATTAGTTATCTTTAAATCTTCAGAAGCAATTGGATCCTATGGAGGATAAAAAAAGTTGTTTTCGCCAGTAATATATTTAAAGACATTGCGTTCGAATTTTGATTAAATGGAATTCATGTTTAAATAGCTCTGATTGTTCGCTTTTGTTTACTGCAGGAATAAAAATAAACCTTTTTTTTAAAAAATCATATTCTTTAAGAGGAGTTTATGAAATAAATTTTCTTCGTTTTTCGCCAAAAATTGTCTTTTTAATTTTAGCGTAAGAAACTAATATGATTTATTAGTACATTACTGAACTGTGACTGTCAGACGCTTTAAGGTATCCGACTACGTTCGGAGGCCTTTTTTTTAAATAATGATATTTGAAGCAATATTTTTGTATTTTTATATGACATTTATGTTAAAACTTAATAAATCATAGAAAAAAGTTTAATGAATTAAATATATTTTTAAATATTTGGAAAAACTTTGATTTTTTTGCACTAAATTTGACCTTTTTTCAAACACTCTCGTTCAAAAAGAAATAATCAGAATGATAAATCCTCTAGTACATGCAATCCGTCGAATATTGGCTAGGTCCTGAAGCAAAAGTTTTGCAATATCTCTAAAAACATGTAAATTATAAGAGTTTTAGAGTGAAATCATGAATTTTTCAAGAATTTTGGCCTTTTTTTAAACCTTAAAAGCTACATAACTTTTTAATGGAGCATTATTTGACTTGTATTTTGGTTCATTACCTAGACAATATAATAAATAATATGTATGCCAAATTTGAGACGGATATGTTAAGTTGAATTTTAGTTATCGTGTTTGAAAAATGAAAATTTTGCAAAAAATCACATTTCGAGAAAAATGAGTTTAAAGTTTATGTTTTTAATTTACAATGAGAAGAAAAAGGAATTTTTCTTCAATACTTCCCAGTTTTGTAGGCTAGCCCTTAGTGTTTGCCAGCTTAGCACATTTTTAAAAATTTTCATATTGGAAATTTTTTTAGTCGTTTTCTTGAGCATTATGTGTCATTATCGTTTTCTATCATTCAGCCGCCATCGATAGATTTGAATATTGTTTTTCAGTCAAATAACTTTATAATGCCTATTAGTTGATCTAGAGATGCTTTTAGTGATTGATATTGATCATAAGTACAATTTATGTACTTTTCCTACGTTTATTATCAAAAATTACATCATTAACGGAGAATCAAGATACTGCAATGATTCAAAATTACCTAAATGTGCAACAATGTCATAGAAAACAAAGAAATTCACACTGAAAATCTTTCAAAATAATACCTGGCATATGTAAAATAGTATAAAACAAAAATAAACAATAAAATTTAAATATCTTAAGTAAAAACAATGAAAAATGCTTCTTTATCGTATTATTTACCACTCCATTTTGAACTGTCAAGTTCTACTAAAATGTCTCTAATTTCACTTCTGATCATCATAGATGTAAAATAAAAACAGTTTTGAAAACTAAAAACAATAGGCTTTCAGATAAGACATTAAAAAAAAATTATGATTTTCGGTCAAAAATGGGTTTTCGAACGTATGCGGATACCTTAAATATCACGAATGATAAATACTTAAAATAATTTTGTTAGGAAGGAATATTATGAAATTAGAGGTCATTGTCGTCAACACTTATGTGTTTTTGGTACTCATCCCAAATTCTATTTCGTTTAAACAGAATTCTCTTCTTAAGTTGGTACAGTTTTCATATGTTTAACAACTTTCTTAGTGAATTTTCGGTTATTGTCTACTGTGCTATTTCAGTATTCAGCTCAAGCTTGAATTTTGAACGTCAGAATTGACATTTTCGTAATTGCGCTTTGCATCTTGGTTCTCAGCCCGGTTCGATCCATTTTTTGCTTGTCGTAAAAAATCGATTTTAGCAGAGAGATTGAACTTCTTATTAATATCAGAGCGTAAGAATCAGCTCGAAGAATCTCCTTTTTCACAAACTTCCAACGCAAAAATAAAATAAGAACATTTGGTAAATAAATTAAACAAATTTGTAGATATATTAGAAATATTATTAATCTTTTAAATATTATGCATTGTTTTCCAGCCTTTATCTTGTTTTTCTTTGCTAATAATTTTTAAAATCCAAATTTATTAAATAAATTTTTTCTGTGGTTTTTAAAATACTCTAAAATGAAAACTTTTCTTCCTTGCCCAGTTGTATTAATTATTCTAAAAATAATTATTCAACTTATTTAAGAAATGAACGCATTTTCTCACATTTATAAACTTTAACTTAAAATTATTACGTAAATAAAGTGTGATTTTATATATATATATATATTAAATGAAACGCGATCATGTTATAGTTATTCATAAAACCTTAGAAAATTTAATTAATACTAACTTCCAGGAAGTAGTGTATGTTAAGTGATTTTGAAGAACAGAATTAAAAAAAAAAAAAAAAAGGACTCAAAACTTAACCCGAAAACTACTAGTTTTGTAACAACCCTGGGTTTAGAACTGTCTTTTTTTATCCTTCGTAAGCAATATTCAATGGAGGTAAGTAGATCACCTCTACTTTTATTACCAGTGTCTCCTTCCTCATTTAGAGAATTATATACCAGACCGCAATTTATTATGAAATCATAAAATCACGTATAAAATTCGTTAGTGGGCCATACCACATTAATTTTTAATTTGAGAATGAAATTATTTTATGCATTGGTATAACGTTGGTAGGCAATGAGGTATCGTTTCCTTGGAAACCAGTTCTTAGCGGGCGCTTCAAAATATAATAACGCAACTTGTATTTTATGTTTTTAAAAACAAATGTGACCAGGGGGTGACAAAAAACTATGCTCCCGGTACCTTTTACTTTCACTGCGACTCTGGGTACATAAAGTGGTATTTATTACTAATTCTGTGGCTTTTAGTTGTTGTTCATTTTAGTAAATACTGTCTTTCTTTTTTACCCTCGGGTTTGCAGACAACGTATTCCTTACCGAAAAAATCTGGCTCATTTTTAAAAATTAAGGAAAATAATCGCAAGAAACATTTGTATTATAAACGAATTGGCA
The DNA here is from genome assembly GCA_013235015.1 of Araneus ventricosus. NCBI lineage: Eukaryota > Metazoa > Arthropoda > Arachnida > Araneae > Araneidae > Araneus > Araneus ventricosus. The sequence continues at coordinate 153,749 of BGPR01001192.1, read as the reverse complement.
TGGTCAGTGATTAATAATTGGATTTTCGATTTATCTAATAATTCTGGGAAATGTATTGTTTAAAAAAAAAAAAAAGATGGCATGCAACGCCAACATATCTAAAAATTTCTGTTGTATGTATTTACTTTTTGTTATAGTATCACCAAACGCCCGACTTTTCTTAATTGCCTCCACATTTCGTAATCCGCTCTGGGAAATGTTTTCCTTGCGACTTCTCTTACCTCTCTCTCGTCCATTACCCGTTTCTCTCTCTCCGTCTGCGAGGGAAGCTAACTTTTTAACTCCTTACCTCCTTAATTTGTACCCATCAAGGGCAAATTCGTGGATCTTGAGGTCATGCGTAGCATCCGAAGGACGTGATGAGCCTCACCAAGGCCAACACCAGCTGAGGGAAGGTCAATTTCTTACTCCTTTGGCCTCCTTGGGGCCTCACCTACTAGGATTCGGGCCCTAACGACCTCCGCAGGATCTGACGGCACGGGGTGTAAGAAAAGAGGCCCTGCCCCCCATCTTTGGCCTTAATACTTTCACTTTTCTATTTGCTCTCGTTTTCGGAGCCCTTCTTCTCCCTCCCACAATGGGCCAACTATGTCAAAGCTATGAGGATGTTCCATTCTTCCCAAGGGTCTCGGGAACATTCACACTTGCTTCTCTACCTTTTCAAGTCAGTGGTCTAGTCCGCTGACTCGATTTGCACTTGTGCAATATAAATGACGATGCAACTTTGCTTTGCTGTTGTGCACATAAAACAAATTGATTACTAGAAAAGATTATTAGGGTCATAAAGAAATAATAAGTCGCAGGATTCATTGTCTTATGTAGTAGAAGCAATTTACAATTAACTATGCGTTATATTTGAATCGTATATTATCTGTGTAAGAAACCGAATTTTAAAAGTTAAACTTTGCTAGACAGATAGATTATCGTTGTAATTCAAGCTCTGTCGAAAATTAATGATGTTATGTATATTATCATTTGAAATGAGAAGTTATTTTAATTTTTTGTTTACAAAGGTTATTCACATTTCTCAGACTTGAAACCAGTTAAATATTTTCATTACCATTTGTTTCAAAAATGTATAAAAAAATTGTGTTCTTGCAAACATAAATTTTCCCCAACACTTTCGAAAAATGGCTATGTTTACTAGTGAAAACAATTTTGCAAAAGTGGCAGTGTTTTGCCGTTATTTCTTTTGCTGACAAATTCTTTATTATGTTTTATCGATCTGGTAATTATGTGATTTGATCTGTCCGTTAGTTTCTCATTTTTTTTTTTTATTATTCGAGAACTTTTGAAAATAATCACATAGATAGCAATAGATGTGGGTTCGCATCATTCACTTTTCAAGTGTTGTGAAATGTCCTCACGTTACTGGAGTGAAGTGAAAGTTTTGGAGATCGGGGTGCCGAATCATGTGTCGTCTCATCATCCGACCGCTGCTCAAAATTATGCGGTCCTTCTCGAAATATCCTTCGTATAGCTTCAAAATTATTATTATTATTAAACTGAAACTAAATATTAAACTGAACTAAAAGCAAGTGTCGTGGATAGTTTAGTTATAATAATGCCCCGTTTTGAAGCAACATAAGAGCTATTTTGGGACGGATCTCGTTATTTTGAACCGCGGTCAGATTACGAGGACGAACCTGAGCTGGCACCCCACACCAGCGGGGTTATAGACAGGAAATATAAGTTCCCATGCCATTTCCATTTTATGAAGTTGAAGCGCTTGCCGTTGTCGGTATGTTTCTGTAATTAATTAAACTGTTAAATAATATCTCTGTAGAGTTTTTATTCGCCAACTAAATGTTATTTTTTCTCGTTCTGTTCAATTTTCCATTGAAATCACCTACTGCGACCAATTTAATTTTTAAGCACATTCAATTTAATGAACATTAAAAGTTTCACCTCTATTTAAGGTAGAATTTAAGAAAAAAATGAGAATCGTGCTTTGCTCACACTAGTGTTGTGTGTTAGAAACATCAGTTAGTTTTGAAGGCTCGTTATCTATTATTTCTAAGCGATTCGCTAGCTTATTCTTGCTGTCGGTTGTTTTTTCTTCTTTTAAGTTCGTGTTTTACTGCTATAATGGAAACTAATTGAATCCAAAACTGCTTTGGTTGAGTCTCATAACATGCTATTAATAATGGTACGGAATAATGATTAACCAACTGCACTGACCAATATAATTGTCAAAGAAAGAAAAAATGAAGCACAAAATTTAAGTGTTTCTGACCGAATATTTTCACTATACCGAGACCTAAGAAAAACAGCTAGGAACGAAAACAAAAAATGAAACTATTTAAAACAGTTCCATCAGGATAAGTCATAAATCATTAAAAAGGCCGAAATCAAAAATTTGCATATTATTAATGTGTATTGAATGTCACAGATGTAGTTTTTCATTTATTACTTACTTTGTAGTAACTAAACATTTAAATTACTGAATTAGCAGTAAGATAGAATTTAAATGTGAAGAACTTTGACATTTTAGTTACAGTGATTGAAAGACGGAAAAGAATAAATAAGTGGTTGCATTTCATTAAAGCTTATAAGAACATTACAAATTTTTAATGAATCAAATCACCCTGGATTTTTTTTTTTTTTAATTGCGTGATAAGTGATTTGAGAGTTGGCGTTGAGAAACTGCGAAGGGAGTTTACAATATCTCTTAAAATTATTTTTAAAAAGGCTGAAATTCAAAGGAGATATTCCAATATATTTTTCAACGGAATGTAAAATATTTTTATGCTGAATTTGTTAATTCAAATTCCAGTGATTTTAAAAAGATTCCTTTGCAGAACGTGATTTTGCACATGCGCATTATTTTAGTTGTTTTTATTGACTGCAGTGGCCTAGTATTAAGGGCTCCAGGTTCGAAAACCGATTCCACTGAAAATCCACCATGTATGTTACGTAGTGTACGTTACATCTGACATCGTGGGTCAAATGTCCTCCTGCTGATATGGTGTGGAAGTCTGGAGAGGGGATGCCATTTCAGGTGTCTTCCTCATCATCTGATCTCGATTCAAAATTACGAGGTCTCTCCCAAAACATCCCTCGTGTTACTTCAAAATGGGACGTTAATGTAAATAAACTAAATTAATTGTTTCCATTTAATTTCCTCAATGTTAGAATTTCATTCATATGCGGTACGCTGCAGAGCATCAACATTGAATGCTTACTAGCATCAGGTCTGGCCAGAAGTTGTTTTAAAGTGTTCCCATGGATTGAGCATGAAGCCAAACAAATCGTACAAATTGCAAAACGAATTGATAACAAAGGATTTTCAGATAAGGAAGAAGTCAAAGAATTAATCAAGAAATGAAGAATTGAAAGATCTCATTACACGAGATGACAGTGAGAGCAGCGAAAGTGAAGAAGATTCATCTTCTTTAACTTACGAGGCGTTAAACGAATTGTTATAAAGGACTTTGGAACTGTCTGATTTTGCAATGGAAATCAACCCAAATGAACCAGGGGAAGTGGTCTCTCCTAAACTTTCTCGTATACTCCTAACACATGCGAAGAAAAAATAAGGTAAAAGGCATTAAAACGAACAAGCGTCCCTAACGCAGTGGAGAAAAAAAAGCTTGGGAATCGGAAGCTTGGAGGCAAAAGGCGTGGGAAGAAGCGAAAAGCATTAGCGCAAGTGAATCGCGGAATTACGCAATAACAGCCTCGCGTCATTGTGTGATGAGAAAAGACAAATAGGCGATTTGAACACCTTTTTTTTTCCACCGATTGAAACGAAAATTGGGCACGGATCTACAATTGATGTTAGCAGGCGTCATACCAATTTTTATTTATCGAAGCCGTAGCATTTACGAGTTAAAATGTTTAGAAGTATGCGATTATACAGACCGACAGACAGTCAATACTTGAAAGGATTTGGCCCAAAATGTGATTCGGACCTACATTCCTGATGATAAAACTGTGTGCCAAATTTTATCCATCTAGCTATTCAAGTTTTTGAGTTATAGTGTTCATGTGAACATGGACAGACAGACTTTCCATAGACGGGAAGACTCACATACCAAATTCCATCCCCGTAGCTCTAATAATTTTCGAGTTATTGTGTTCACAGACAGACATAATTCCAAAACTGTGTTTTTCAGACCCAGAGGAGTCTAAAACGTGGAGATTCGTCAAAATCTCTAATTCGAATTTTTTGACGATTGCAACACTTTCTCTTTGTATACTTCGTATACAAGAAAGTAAAAAGCAAGAATACGCTTTATGAGATTCATTGGAAAAACTTTTAAAGAGTTGCGTCACTCCTTGACCCAATAAAAATTAAAAATAAACTTTTTTTTTCTTTTTGTAAAGAGAAGTAATTGTTTTGTGTACTTATTAAGCAATAATAAAAATGCTCTCATTTAGCATTTGTTTAATTTGTCCTTTTTAATTACAACTATATTTAGGTTTATTTAAATTATACATACTTTCTTAATTTGAAATACTATATCTAACACATTTTTTTTCCTATAGAAAGATAATTTTGCGAAACAGGATTTTGCCTGCACGCAATATGTAAATGACGTAACCCCGCATTGGACAAGGGTTTACTACATTACGAGTGTTAATAAATAAAATGGGCAAATCAAAATTAGATACAAAAAACGTTTTCTATTTGTTTTATAATGTATTCTGGGTATTGCTTATTCTATTGCTGAAGATAAGAATATCAATTTATGTGTTTAGGAATATTATTCTGCTGTTAAGAATGATGATTTATTTAAATAATAACTCTAATAAATAAAGTGTTTTGTTCCGTTTTAAAAATGATTTAAATATCTCATTACTGATAAATATGTTTTTCTCTATCAATTCTCCCTATGTAAAGATATTCCATGCTTTGTTACTTTTTTTATAAAACGCATTTTACCAGCCTTATTTTAAATCCTACACATGTATGTGTAGTATCATTCTTACCATGATTTGTTCAATTTAAAATATAATACTGTCAGAATTTCAATTGCTTTTTAAAATAATAAACTATCATTTGCAAACTAAAAAAAAAATAATGCTTTTTCATTTATAATCCAGAGGTGACAGAATGAGCTAGGTGGACATGTGTTGCTTTGTTTTAAGTAGTGTTAGTTGAATGGGACATTCTTTTATCATTTTGTTTTCAAATTGATTTAATGATTCATTTTGACTCCGAAATGAAATGTTCTTTGATTAAATAATATAAGCCTTGATGTTGATTTTAGAAGCATCTATCATTGGTACCGAGTTGTAATTATTAATTTTATTTCTTTCTCTATATTAGATAGCCTTTTTAATGTAGCAGCTGCTTGGGGGTGGGGAATGCCGTAGGAGACTCTCTACTATTATATATAAAAAAATAATGCTTGCAATAACTTTGTATTTATTAGTTCATTATATTAGAAGGTGGCCATTTTTCTAAGGTAATTTCATTAAAACTGTCCTGTTTCAAAGTTTCTTTTTGAATGAAGGGGAAAAAAAGTTTCCAAAAATATTTTTATAAGTCTTGATTTTACTCTTCGGTGTCAACATGAATTTTTAAAAATTAATTTACCAATTCACTTTCAGAATTTATTGTGGGTTTTGTATTAAAAATGCATTTTAATGCTCAGTCCTTGGCCCAGCCTGGCATTTTGTTCATGTGCTCAGGGTTGATCCAGATAGCTATGTCAGAGTGAGTTTGAACTTGTTCCTAGCAGTCTAAATAAGTAGAAGGGTTACATTACCAAAAATAAATTTAAAAAAAAGTATTTCAAATGTACTATTAATGCATTATATATATATATTGCCACCCTCATCAACATGCCATCAACAAAGCATTAATTTTATAAAAGAGTGAATATAACTACCCTATCAGTTAGCTTGTCGATTTCACTTGATGATATGATATTAGTTGAAAAATATACATGATATATGTATATAAAACTTTTGATTATTTGTCTTTTTAAAATTAATTATTTATTCATTTTTTTTCAGTCATGTGGGAACTAGCTCGCAGCAGCCGTGCTTTCTGCGAACTTAGTGGACGTTCTGAAGCTATTGTGAGTGATGTCATCATGGCCCTTGTTGAGATGGGTAATTTAAATTTTTGTTACATTTATATATTGCTTTATTGCCATTCATTTGACAATTTAATTCTTCATTGTTGAAATTTCATTTTGCTGCAATCTCTATTGTTTGGAGCTGATATGAAGAAAAATAAAATACTTTTCAATTATAGGATTATTTCAATTATCAAATACTTTTTAATTATAGTCATAGTAGTTCATTTATGTTTGCTTTGAGAATGAAAAGATTAGGAGAACAGTTCACTGTATGGAATATATAAAAGTCAAATTCATTATGCTTATTAGCAGAATTTTAGAAATTATTACCACTATTTAAATCAGAATGTTGTATTAAATATTCTGCTCAGGACCAGATTTCCCATAGGGCCCAGTCATCAGAGAGCACATATACAGAAGAAATAACAACAAAATATTTACAAATCTTTCAATATTAGTTAGAAAAGGCCATATAAAAGGATGTTAATTTACATTCATTACATTAAATATATTGAGCAATACATTTTTTGTCTTCTGTGGACCTTACTGTCTCTTACCCTTGAGCTTCCTTGCATTGAAATCAATTTAATGAAATTTGTCCACTTCAATCATTTTTCTGGCTTATTCAAGGACAAAAATGCAAACGAAGAAGTTCTAGTTGGTATTTCAGACGATTTCTAGAAATTCATTGGAGTATTTTTGCAGGTGTTAATATCGTGTTATTTCATAAGTAGTGTGATTTTGAATTAAAAATTTAATGTAGTTCAAAGATTTTAAAGATTGTGTTAAGCACTTATATGTTTCAAATGTAAACTAATGGATATTAAATTAAAAATTATATATTAACTTTTTGAGGTGCACAGAATATGCTTTGGCCTATGGTGTAGAAATATGTAAATCCGGGACTGATTCTGCTGTATTTGATTTGGAATTTTTGTCTTAAGTAAACTTCATATTATAGTAGTTCTTTTCTAGAATTTCAAATAAATGGGAAAAGTTATTTAGGAAGGATTTAGTCTTTATGCATTTAAAATATGGAGTCAACCAAATGAAAAGTTTTAAATTTCCATTTAAAATGTTGTTTTTTTTAGTTTTTAATTTTCTAGAGTCTGATGCATCCACGAATGTAGTTTGTAAATGTATTCATTTAGCTTATTTTGTGTGTATGAAATTTAAAATACTTTATTTTTATACAGTGTGCTCTACATACCAAAGAGTGCAATTATATGTTCAATTTTGTGACTAACTTTTTTGATTATTTGTAACAGTTATAACTTCTCTTATCCTTATTGGAATTCTGCTTGATGATGGTTTTAATGATGTATGATGTTTGTTAACATTAAAAATAAAAAAAAATTCCTGTTTTAATTTAATGATTTCTTAATGGTAATTTTAATAAAATGTTAATTTTATTTTTAGGCATAAACATTGAATCTCTTATTCCATTTGCAAAACGTCCCAACAGAATTACATTGCCGACTCGTAAGTAATTCTCATTGTATTTAATATATTCTTATGTAAACATATCAGCTGTATATATTTGTCTGTTTCATATACAAATCAAAATATATGTTAAATTTCAGGGTACTAAATAATTAAAGTAACATTTTAAATGGAAAATTGTAAATTATTATAATTATTAATAAAAAATCTTTATGAGCTTCATTATTTTTCTGAGGAAAAATAATGCTTCATTAATCAAGACAATAATTTCCCTCGGCATGTTATTTTTTCAAAATATCGAAAAGAATTTTGTATTTAATATTTTAGAAAAACTTCTTGAAATTAAATGCTTTTTCAACAGTTATGATTTAAATAATAAAATTTTTATTTGGTGTGGAAATAAAATTTTATAAGCATATGTGTTTGTATTTTGAGAGAAATCTAAAGTACAATCAGATAACGTTAAATATTGTATCATCAATATTCAGTTTTGCTTAAAAGAAAATATTTGTTTTAATTCAAAAGTATTACAATGAAAATTAGCTTTTGTGGTTTGCATATCAATCATGTGAAATAAACTGTAGAATAAAATATACATATTTAGAAATTATTTTTTAAGTTGTTGTTATCTATAACTTCTACATTTTAAAATCAAAATATTTTGAAAAAAATTTCAAAATATTTTAAGGGAAAATTTGGATATTTGTATTGTTTAGCAACGGATTCAGAAACCTTCCGCTCTTTTCCGCATGTTCCGTGTGGAGTTTTTTTCATCAAAATATGGGGAAAGTGAAGAATGGAAGAGTGATGTTTACACTTTACTGAGCTTGATCTAACAAAGAACTCCAGAATTGCGCTCATTGCCTAACACCCCTTTCCGGTGTGAAATCATCCAAAAGTGGTAATCTCGGAATCCGTTGCTGAACAGTATAAGTTCTTTACTTAAGGAGTTTTTATTTGAAGTTCATGTTTCATTGTTATATCTTGTTAAATTGTACCATTAGAAATTCTGTAATATACATAATTTTTTCAAACATTTCAGCTGCATCATTACCTAGACCAGCAATATCTCGCATTCTTCAAGCTGGAGAAAAGCGCCCTTTGCCCAGCTATATTCCAGAGCATTATCCACCTTTCCCAGATCCTCACACATACATCAGAACACCAGTGAGTAGATTTTCTTTTCAAGATTTTGATCATCAAAATATACTTTTTTGTAAATTAAATTCTCAATTTTAAAATATTTACATGTTGGTAAATATTACAATTAGATACTCTTTCCATAATTTTAAAGCTTCACAACACAAACATGGAATGTTTTTATTTCTTTTTCATAATTCACAAAATTTCTAAATTTTTGACTGAATTCTTTAGAAATATTTTTTATAATATTTCAATAACAAAACTGCATCAATTGTCTAAGGTCACTTGCACCCAATATCCAGTTATCCTCCGTATCCAATGGAAATTATCCTGAAGAACTTAACTACATTTTTTTTCTGTACATGATACTGGTTGGTTTCCTAATTGTTTTTCGTATTTGTATGAAAATATTATTGTAGATTAGAATATATGATGTGGTATGTAATAAGCTTGCTCATTTTGGGACTAGTATGATCAGCTTTCTTTTTGCAAAAGTTAATTCATTACAGATCTTTTGAAATGCTTTGAAGGAAAAGGCAAGGATTAAATCAACTTCGGATGACCAAAATTATTGTCTTTATTATTATTATTATTATTATTATTTATCTTAGAGATGAAAGTTTTTTTAGAATGTAAAGATGTGATGAGGCTCCATGCTCATAGTTAATATTCAGATTTTATTTCATAATTATTGAAAAAGTTTTTCTACCCTAGATTGTATGTATCACTTCGATATTACAATATGTTGAATATGAAAAACTATAACATGTTAAACTATGTTATTTAGACTTTAATTTTTGACACATATTGTCAAAAATTTCAGTTACTTTACTTCAATTAGAAAATAAATTTTAGTAAAACTCCAGTTAACTGAAACCGTGATTATCCAAAAAGACTCTGAAATCACAAATCCAAAAAACATGTATTGTACTGTACTGAAATAATGGTGAAGACAAGACTTTTTTTTTTAGACGATATACCCACTTTTTTCTTTTAAGCCTCCCCAAGGAGATCAGTGATTAATTTTAGAATGTTAAAATTAATAGGTATTAACAGTGTTAATTATGATATTGTTTACCTGTGCTTGTCAGGCGCAATGCACCCAACAGAGGTTAACTTTAATAAAGAACGTGATTGTAACCTACGAAGAGAGTTTGAACTTAAAACATTTCAGAATTACATACAGTAATTAGATGCAAAATAATAATAGATGTTCGCGGCTTAACTGAAAAAGTCATCCGATCCCCCCCCTTAATTTGGTTAACCAACGTTGCACTGTATTTGTTTTGTGAATAACCTTCTTATTTCCTAACAATTAATTTAAGAATTCATTGAACTTGTAAGTTCTCATTAGATTGTTTATTATTTTGTAGTTGGTCAAAAATTCCATAGAAATTAAAGAAAATTCGTAAGATTTATTTGATATGCTAATAATTATTACTTTTTCTTGTTTTCATTGTCCAAATGTAATATATTTCCTTAATTTGATGTTGTAATGCTATTTAAACTGATATGTTTTTAAGCTGTTATTAATGTATTGAAGACTTTTTTAGAATCGATTTTATTAATGTTTTTTAACCAAAGCCTTTTCTGAATCCTTTTTAGACACATCGTCAGCCCATCACAGAATATGAAGTCATTAGAGAAAAAGCTGCAACTCAAAAACGAGATACAGAAAGAGCTCTTACGAGATTTATTGCCAAAACTGGGAACACTCATTCTTTGTATCCAGATGATGTTTCGCTCTTCCCCCGTAAGAATACTTTTACCATCTTGAACGAACAATAGTTTTATGTACTATTAAGTGCTGTCAGAAAATTTTACATTTTATTTTAAATGAACTGGGATGCGTTTTATTGAAAATCTTAAAACTTGGACTATGTTTTATTTCGATCCATTTTTAAAATGCTAGGATTTGATTAAGTAATATTGTGTATATTACTAACATATTTTGGGATTTAATATACAAGTTTGTTGTTTTTTCATCTTTTATCTTGATTGTAAATAAATCCATTTAAAATCTTATTACAAATTTAATTTAATGTGAATTTATCTTTTATCTTATTTTTTTTCCTAGTTTCATTTTCGATTTTTAAGTATAGTGATTTCTTTTTAAAAAATGACTTAATAATTTACCTGTATCATTACTAATTTCTTCATGAAGTTTACTACTCTATTGATAATTGTTATTCTGTAATTAATTATTTTTGCTGGTTTGTAATTACTGTAAAATTATTTCAATTTTTGATCAAATTCTTAAATACATATGATATAAATCATTAAATTTATATCTAAATAAGCGTATGTTAATTGTAAAAAAGTGGCTATCATTTCATAAAATAAGAACACCATTGAGCTACTGATGTAAAAGTCAGTTAATGAAAGCTTTTGTGGGCTATCCAACAGTTGTATTTAATTTACATATTGCTATTGAGACTCACACCAGTGCTATTACAGATAAATTTGTAGTTAATTAGAAGATTGGTGCAAATATAAGATTTTTTTTTTTCATAAAAGATCTGCATTACTGAAAAGGTTTACTAATTTCTCTCTTTTTTTTTATGTTCTCAGTTGTTGCTTGCAAGCCCACTGCAAATCCATATCTTTCTGCCCTAATATTTACAGACCAGGTATTTGATGAAGAAGAAACAGAAAATGCAACTAAATCTGCTTCCCCACCATGTAAGTATTGATTAAGGAAAAGTTTCATTGCTTGGAAAAACAAATGATTTCATGCTTTTGAGTGGGATTGTCCTTGTTTCATCTTTTGTAACTAGAATATTATCATCAAATATTCAACTATAAAATGTTGGTTTTGTATTTATCTTATTTTGTATTTATCATATGATAAATCGGTGCTTTAAATTTGACACATCAAATTAAAATATTTGTGTAAATTTAACATATGTTTAAAATTAGGATGTTGATTGCTTTCCAGATTAGCTATTTTCTATAATTGGGTTGCCAATATATATATAAAATGTATTCGCTGTTGTAGTCATTTAATGATTAAACAGGCCGAGTTGAATTCTAAATTTCATTTTATTATGGGAAAGTGACGAAATGTATGTACATCTTTGTTTAAGTTTTCATGCCAAAAGAGAACAGAAGATCCCTGCTTTTTCTCAGGTAGGGATTTAACAGATAGACATGTGATCAAAGTGAAGGGAATAATAGCTATTTTTAGTATATTACATAAATGTTTTAGGGAAAATGCATGGCGGCAATAAGTCTCCGATTTCGCGAGTTGTGTTTCTCGTGGAAACGATTAAAATATTCTTTTAGTAATAAATATGCCAAAACGAGAGATTTAATATACCTCCAGACAGGGTTGCGGTGATTTAAATCAGTTGATTAAAATCACTGATTTAAATCGCGATTTAAATCAACTGATTTTTTTTAAAAAAATCACTGATTTAAATCACTTTATATTAAATATCAAGTTTATCTGCTTTAATGAAATAAAATTGTTCATGCATCTTTAAATAGTGATTTTAAAGTATTTTTAAATGTATATTTAAAGAAAAAAAATGTATATTTAAAGAAAGAATATATAGAACATAAAAAAATATTTTATTGAATTGATGTACTAGAGTACTTTCCATATCTTTATTTTTGAGAACACAAGCAATTTAGATTTTAACCCTTTGCGGCACAAGGTGATAATGTTTTGAAAATATGCTGAGAAAACAACATGAATGGGTTTAGTTTATTGTCTAGACATAGAATCTACAAAAAAGTTTTTACTTACTTCATTTTGGAACTCCCTTTCGGGTCACCCCCCTCATGAGAACCCCCTTAGATACAGCCACCTTGGTACACTTAAAAATTATTGTCGAATCATGCAGAAAATTATAAATTAAAACTTCAAAAATATTGGAGCAAAATTTTCGAGTTACTTTGCTAAAATTGTTGAACATCCAGAACTGAAAAATTTCTTATCTCCGAGTCAAGGAATTTTCCCAAACTTTATCTTTAATAGTTCCTATTCCGAAACAAAATTTCATAAGACTGCTATATATATTCTAAAAGGAGAACTATTAGCCCTATCCTAAACCTATTATTTTCCATTTATATTTGAATTTCACGGTTGAGAAGCGAGTGAAATTACATGTGCCATTAACTGGCACACTTCACTGCAAAGGATTAAATAAATCTCTAATGAGCAGCACAATAAAATGCGAAGTATGAGATGATCCTTTTTTTATAAAATAAATATTGTGAAAGGATCATGTTCACAAAGAAAGAACATAGTAAAATGCAGCGAGTTTCATTTTAATACTGGAGAAAACTAAATAGTGTTGGGGACAACAAAGTTTTTATATTGCAATAATGTTCAAATGTAAGATAATTAAGTAATGCATATAAATGTTCCAAAAGAAATACAAGCATCTACATAGTGCAATTTAAACTATGCTTATAAAAGGCAATGTTTGTGAGCATGTGTGCAATGTCCAGACGAATCTATCACACTTATAGTCATGAAATTTGGCACACAGATACTCCTGATGGTGATTCAATGCACCTGGAAGCCTGAATTTAAAAATTTTATCTAGAAAATTTTTTATTTAATGTTTTGGGTGAAATAGATTAGGATTAGAGAAAGCTTCAAAACTTGTGTTTGTAATGAAACAAATGAACAGCCGAGTGTAAAATTCTCCAATATTTTAACCTACAATAATGTAACTGTAGTCAAGAAATGACAATTTTTGTTATATTTTTTCTTTCTTCATTAATAAAATTGTCTTCTTAATATTTTTATATTTTAGTTCACAAATATTTTTTAAATAGTTGTTACATTTTTGAATTAATTTTTTTAAATTTGTTTTTTTTTAAAGAAAGTACAGCTTAATGACTGGTATGTTGTTATATATATATAATTCTATGACTGTAGGGCTCATTGTCTAATATACAAATGTTAAATATATATATAGTTTTAAAAAAATCATTAAAATCAAAAAAATCTTGATTTAAATCAAAAAAATCAGATTTAAATCAAATAAATCGATTTTTCTGAAAAAAATAAAAAAAATCGACAACCCTGCCTCCAGAGCTGGAAATAGAACGAAACTGGAGTTTAAGAAAAGTGATTTTGGAATACATTAAGACTTTAAAATATATAATATTAGAATTTGAAATAAAATTTAGTGGGATTATTGCATATATATATTCTGGATTCTTTTAAGACTTAATGTAGTTTTCAGCTGAAATGCTGTTATGTTTAATAAGAATAAAATAAATATATGATCGATAACAAAAAGATACAAAAAAGTGGCAAATAAAGTACATCGCAACTTATGTAAAAAGAGAAGGATGAGCCCTGCATGCTCTTGAAAACTGTGTGGCGAGCATTTTGTTGATTGGCAAATAACTGCCTACCACTTTGTAGCAGAAATGAAATTTTCCATTTGCTGCACAGCCTTTAAAATGGCAACAATAAATATTTCTTTAAAAAAAATGACATTTGATTGATGTTAAAAAATAGTTGCAACTATTGCACACAATTTTAAGAAAAATTATAGCATGGCTTAAAGTGAAAATATGTTTGTGTCCAATGTTGCATTTATTTTTACACTAATTTTTATTCAGTTATATGATTGATACATTCTATAAAATATTTTTATTTTTGATACCGAATTTTTAGATTGAAAAACAGTCTTCTGATTAATAATTATACCGAATTCCAATACATTAAGTACCATATACACAGTCCAGTCACATTAATGTGACCACCACCTACTTTCGACGTCAACGTGAAATAACCAATCACAGGAGGCAGGTGGCAGCACAGTGCAGTGGAGTGTATATAAAGGATGTCCTAGGGCATCGGAAAGCATTTCAATCGTTGGCATAATGCAGAAACGTAGCGATTTATCCGACGTCCAAAAGGGCATGATTATTGGCTTTCGGGCCAAGGGTGGAAACATTTAGGAAAAAGCTAATTTTGTGAACTGTTCGCGTGCCACCCTGGTAAAAGTATACCGTGCATGGCAATATGGCACTATCCAAAATCAGCGGCGTGGCACATGTGGTGCACCACGGGCTATAGATGACAGAGGCGAACGAAGGCTATGGAGATGCATTTGGGCGAATAGACGTGCAATTGTTGAGCAACTGACCGTCCAGATGAACCAAGGGGCTACCAAGAGTGTATCCTCAACGCATCTGTCCTTGCAGACCATGTCCACCCCTACATGCGAATTATTTTTCCTCAGAATGATGGCATCTACCAGCAGGACAATGCGAGGTGTCATACAGCTTGCAGTGTATGTGCGTGGTTCGAAGAGCACCAGGATGAGTTTACCGTACTCCCCTGGCCAGCAAACTCACTGGATTTAAACTCAATCAAGAATCTGTGGGACCACCTCGATCGGGTTGTTCACGCCATGGATCCTCAACCCGCGTAATCTAGCGCAGCTGGCCACGGCACTGGAGTCGGCATGGCTCAACATCCCAGTGAACACCTTCAGAAACCTAATTGACTCTCTTCCTGCACGTCTCGCAGCAGCCCGCTCTGAAAAAGGTGGTTATTCTGGCTTTTGACAAGTGGTCACATTAATGTGATTGGACTGTGTATAATGTATTTATAATGCATATTGTTTTCAAAAGCAGATTTATAAGCTATGAAATAACTTTTTATAGAATTGATATCTGTTGATGAAAAAAGGTAGCTTGTTTGAACAAGATTTTCCAAAGTATGAAAGTGTACGAGAGGCTTCACCAACTTTCAATTTAAACCAATTGAATAAACATTTATTTCATTATTGAGTAACTTATCAGAATATTTCTAAATCTATTAAGTGCTTTTTTGTGGAAATGATAATTTTAATTGTTTCTAAATTATTGCACTATATGAATGTAAGTCATTGTTTTAATTTCACTTTTTTTTTTTCAGACACCCATGAAGATTCAGAAAATCAAAAAGATTCTGTTACAGATAATGATATCATGGATAATCCGTATCTTAGACCAGCAAAGTTACAACGAAAAAGAAGAAAATGAATGTTCAAAACAATTGTTTTATTGTCCATCTTACATTTGTATTTTATAGGATTTCATATGTAAATAATTTCACTATCAGTAAACAGTTTTTATATATTTTTTAAAAATTCTGTGTCTTCATTGATCTGTTCTGCAATCTGTGTTTCATAACATACCACTGAAAATTTAAAACCTTTAATGACTTTATATTGAGTCAGTATTTTTTTATTGAATTAATATCAAGGAGAGTTTAAAATATTACATAATATATCAAGCATAGAGAACAAATACCTTTATAAATAAGTAATGCTTCTTTATACATGTTACTAAGCGACACTCTTATTCTTTCTCTGTAGACTTCCGTTGTTCAGAGACAAGATTAGATACAAATTAGTAACAGATGTACATGACTTATCCGAACGGCCCCCCTTTTAGTTCAATTAACCGGGGTTGTACTATATTTGGTTATTAGGGTGGAACGAAGAAAATTATTATTATTTTTTTAAAATTGTAATAGTGCGCAAAAGTTGCCTTTTGATAAAAAAACCCCCCCCCCCCCTCCAAAAAAAAAAATCGTCTTGAGCTGCCACAAGTACAATAAAGTTTCATAAATTTGAAAAATTTTGCTCTACTTCCTTTTTCTCTAACTTCTCATTTGCAGTAAAAAAGTTCAAATTAAATATTTCGTACTTTTTATTAATAGTACAAATATTTTCAGGGTGTTTAAAACCTATTGTGAGTATATAAAAATATTAATTATTATCCAAAAAACATGCAAGAAATCGACTATGAATGAAAAGAGAAGATGCTGTTTCTAATCTGGAATTATTTGTCTGTTATACATTTAACTGACAGAAAACACAAGAACTTGATGCATCCTTGTAATTGCTGTTGTGTAGCGAAATGTATTTTGTGTTTTTGCAATCTACTGATAATCAATAAAGTTAATGGGGGAGAATTTTTTGTACTTTGAGGTGGTATTTGTTTGTGGAGCGAGTTCTTGCCAACTCAATAAATTTAATATTTATATTTTCTTACAGACCATTTTTTTCTTTCTTGTACTATTGACGTAAAAAGAGCAGTAACAAATGTATATATTTTCCTTAGATGCAAGTGAAAAAGGGCATGTTAAAATATCTAAGTAAATATAGGTAGTTTTTTCTTAGTTTTATCGTAAAGGATAGAATATCGAACATTTGTTTTTAAAAGAACCTCTTCCCCTTGACGAATTTGATTCAAAATTTGATACATACTTACAATTTTGTCTTAAATACCAAACATCATTATTTTTGTTCTTTGCATTTTTAAAAATTTTGTTCACATACAAACAGGCAACACCAATTCCAAAAATATTTCCTTTGAACTCGAGAAAGTCTGCAAAGTGAAAAATACCAAAATCTACAGGTTGAATTTTTTGATGATTGCAATACTTCCTCTATGTATGTGCTAGATTGAGAAAAGAAAGACAGAAGAAATACCAATGAATTATTTAGGGTAAGTGGCCACCGAGTTTTAATATTACTTTTTTGCCCCTTGTGGTCATTAGTGCATTAGAAAGTGTAAATGGCGCCCAAGAAAACATTTTTTTTTTGTTCCAACATATTGGGAATTCAAAAGTGCCAAAACTTCAGTGATGTTTAGTCTCCATGTTGTGTCATGGTTATAGTTGTAGACAACTCCACCCCTGCCCCTCGTTGCTATGATGCCACTAAGAAACAGATGTCTAGCAAAATACCATTCTTACAACAAAAATACTGAAAAGACTTGCTGAAAGTAATGACCTGAATCCACACCAGGTAGGGATGGAATGAATGGATTGGAAGCCACCTACTGTGGTGTTGATTTTGTGCCCAAAAAAATTTCATCAGACAAGATATTCTATCGAGTCTGTAGGTATCTTGTCCATCAACTGCTTCATGCCATGGAAATGAATATTGCAACTATGCATAACAACAAGAACGAACATTTTTGACTAATTTCTAAGAAAAATAAAAGCGATTATTACTGTCCTTATTAAATCGATAGCATAAGAAAAAAATGCCATGAAGAAGCAGAAGATTGCATTTTTTGATCTGGCAAGAACTCGCATCACTAACAAATGTAATCTCACAATGCTAATCCTTCTCTGGTTGAAATATAATATTTCAAGATAAAAGAAAATATTAATATGAATGCACAGTTTCACTTGCCATTATAAATCGAAATGCAAGCAATGCACAAACAAATACTAGAAAGCGAACAATAAATTTAACTTTATTTATTATCTTTCATTATAATAAACAATTCATAGTAAACAATGTCGGCGAGTGGAGAGTGCTTTCTCCCTAAACCCTGTGGGAGAAATTAAATTTTAATTCATTTTAACTCCCTAAAACGAAGAATTATATATAAAAAAAGCAAAGAAATCCGGTGAAACCAACTTAATTTTGTATCTAAATTTTTAAATCTGTTGTCTACCTTCTACACCACCAGAAACTTTTAGTTGTCTATAATTTTTTGCTACCGTCCCCCACCCCCTACACTTATAACTTTAAATCGCAGCTACTGATGTTAATAACAAGGATACATAAAATACTTGTAAGCGTTTTTCGTCAGTTAAAAGTATAACAGAGCAATAATTCCCAGATTGCAGCATGTTTTCTTTTTCCATAGCCGATTTCTTGAACATTTTTAACTAATGATCAATTTTTTTTATATACTCACAATAGGGTTTAAACACCATAAAAACGTTTTTTCTATTAATAAAAGGTACAAAATATTTAATTTGAGCTTTTATACTGCAAATGAGAATTAGAGAAAAAGGTTGAAATAGAGCAAGTTTTTTCATATTTACGAAACTTTATCGTGGCACCTCAAAACATGTTCCGATTGCCATCAAATTTTATTTTTGTCTTTTTTGCATCAAAAGGTAACTTTTGCGCACTATTATAAGTTAAAAAAAGAAAAGTTTTTTTCGTTCCACCCTATTGGTTATTATCTGTGATCATTCTTTGGTTTCATGAATACAGTTGAGTCTCGATTGTTCCAGTTTTCCATAAATCCGAGTTAGTGAAAAAATCAGTTTAGCTCCCAAATAATGACCAACACATGAAAGAATTACTGCATCTGGTTTTTATTGTTGTTCGACAGGTCATATGTCCACTGCGCAACCTGCAGAAATGCCCCCTCCCAAAGAAAACGGGTTATATATAAGATCGATATATAGGAGCAATGTGTTTAAACAGAAAACAATTGGCAATTATTTTAAGATATAATTAACCTGTTGCTATCAGCAGTAATGTAATAATATGCAAATACATTTTTCATTTAAATATACTACACTGAAATTTAAAAAATTGCTTTTATTTCCATTTATTTATTTATTAAATTTTATGATTTCGATAATTCGAGTTTTCGATAGTTCGAGGTAGGCCCGGTCCCGTCCACCTCGAATTATCGAGACTCTACTGTATTGCTGTTTGTTGCAAATGTGATTGAAAAAATTACCCAAAATATTTAGAATCTATGTGAACACACAGAACTAGCTTCAGGTCTAGAATTCTGTTTCCATAAGTATTTAAGATCTGAATGCTGGCATCTTTCCAGTTTTTTCCTCTTTAAAAGAAAAAAAAAGATACTTATTTAGGAATATACATTTTATACTATAAAACCCCTATAAGAACACTGACATCTTAAAATTAAGGCGATTCATGATAAAAATGTAGTTTTTCATTAACACTATTTCTACCAAAGATGTCAAAATATATTTTTTAAAATTTTAACTGAAAATTCTTAAATTTAATCACTTTTCTACAATTATCATTACTTCGTTCAGTGCGGCGCTGGCCATCTCTATTAGAAAGATATACTAATATAGGAATTCAAATTTAGTTTATCGTCAATATACACCAAGATACTTTATTGCACGTGGCACTCATTCTATTTGTCTTCCAAAAACCAGGTGGGCTGCAGACAGTTTGCTAAATAGTAGAAAATTAGGTTCTTGAAGACTGTTAGTTAATTTTGATCTGCCAGCTAATTATTTTATCTATTGCTTCTTTAGTGAGTTGCTGCACGTTGAACTTGTCTTAAACTTTGTCACTAAAATACATCACCCAGAAGGCTTAGATATACCAATTTAGCGAGTCCTGATTTAACCCTCTCTGATTTCCCCCGATTTCCGCTGGTTGGAAGTTCGTCTGTTTTCTGCTGCATCTGCATTTTCGCAAACTAATGGGTTTACTTAGTGCTTTCAAACGTGTAAAGCCTGCCTGTCGAAAAACAATTCTGCAGTTCAACGGCATTTGAAAATCTTTTAAAACGTTGCGTATAAATATTAATTCAAAAAATTATGCAGAGTCAAA
>BGPR01001192.1:108443-130102 GCA_013235015.1 Araneus ventricosus | reverse complement strand
TTTTTTTTACTTTTCGTATAATAATTGTTAAATAATTTAAGGTATCATTTTCTCCAGCTCTTTGGATTTTAAAATATTCTACACTAGAACATTTATTTTCTATCTTCTTTCTATATTCCTATTCTTTACTTTAAGATTACTTTTGATATTCTTAAGGATATCTTTAGAACAGTATCTCTTTATTTAAGTGTTTTACTTATAAATATCAGCACCATTTTGCTTGCAGAATCTCAAATCTGATCAAGTTAAAGAATCTTGATTTGAGTTGCAAAGAAGAATAGGGAAGCCCTGATGTAATGCTTGTGTATATTATTGCTCGCAATTTTGCATTTTACTGCAAATCATGCAGTGATTAATTCTGAAAGAAGCTTGTATAACACAGTTTGTTTTTCATATTTTGGTATTTATTGTCTGCAATTCAATTTGATCAGATACGCATATTAATGGGTAAAAAACAAATTGCAGAAATTTGTATTGCAGATATATATGTAGTAAAGTATTTATAACACTGTTAATTATTTTCCTTTTTGAATTTGCCCTATTCTAAGGATGTCCATTCAAAACGGGATTTGTATAAGAAATAAATAAGTGAAGAATGTTCTAGCAAGAGATTGACGAAGGTTCACAATCTAAAGTGAGTGAATAAATTTTTCCAACGTAGCATAAGTGAATAGCAATTATGAAACGCATATTAATATATCTCGGTACTGTAGTGATGGGGGGGGGGGTGTGCAAAGGGGAGTTATATATTGAAGGGTTAATAGCTCATTTGCAACTAGATTCCACAGGGCAGGACCACTACATGAGCCCTGTGGACATGCTTGTCTTTGTTCTCTAGAAACTATTTCTTCTTGAGTGTTAAGAAGTATTTTTCTATTATTTAAAATATTTTCAAATATATTTCTTATGTTAATAGGAACCTTCGCTTATCAAGTGCTGTTAAGATTGAGCTACGTCTAACATTATCAAAGACGTCTTTGATATCAAGAGATAAGACATGATAATCTTCTTGACGCCCCGATGAAATATCATCCAGTAATTTGTCCATCGCTGCATCTATTGATAAACCCTCTCTAAATCCAAACTGATTATTATTTTGCAGCCTATTGCTTTCCAGAAAATGAGTTAATATCTGTGTTAATATTTATTCAAGAGCTTTTCCTAAAGTGGGTAATAGAATTATTGGACGATAAAATGAAGAAGTCTTTTCCCGTTCTGAGAAAGAATATTATATTGCTGATCTTGAAGGCATCCGGAAATGTTGAAAATGATAGACACATTTTGAAGAAATTCAAAACTAAATCTGGAAAGGCTCGGTTAATTGTTTTTAGAACCAAATTATCTATCCCATCTATTCCCGGGGCTTTTCCATTTGGAGAGGACTTAATAACATCCTTGACCCCTTGTAATGAAAATGAAGCATCATCTGGAGTGTTATTTACTATAGAAACCGGATCTTGAGCATTAGAAGGATATGGAAAAATGAAATTCAGGAGCTCTTGTGCTATAGATTTCTGACCACCTTGTGAACTGATATTTTGCAGTATCGATAATTGAGAAGGAGGGACTGTTTTTCTGAAAACTAGCTTGAATTGTTGGCTATATGGATTTGCCGCTTTAGAACAGGAATCTTTCAAGCCATTATTTTACTTTTCTTTACTTTATAAATAAACTATGTTCTTTCCTTTTTCCAAATTGCAAACCTTTCCGTTTTATTATTGTTATTTTTTACGTTGAGCCCTACAGCGTAAAGCCACCATTGTGGGCTTTTACTAAAAGGAATTTTCCGTATCTTGAATGAAGTTTCATAGGTTTCTATAATTTTAGACTGAAGAAGTTCCGCAATTCTATATATATCTTCTCTGGATAAACTTGAATCTATAGCTGACATCAAAATCGGAAAATGAGGCCTAAAATTCTTAATAAATTTATTATGATTATCATGAAGTGTTTTATAACATCTTAGGACATGGGACACAACTGTATTACAAAGTGTTGCCAGGATATATTTATGATAATTATTTGATTCTTCTTCCAGAGCTTCACAATGAATGATTTTTTCTATAACTGAATTAGAACACAAAGTAATGTCCTGCCAACTTAAGGATCCATTACTATTTATGTGGGATGGAGGGGCTCCGGTGCTGTTCACTATATAAAGATTATTTTGTTAGCACAAAGTCAATTATCGCAACTCCTCGTGTATCTTCTTTTTGGTAGCCCCAGAGAGAATGATGCCCATTCAAATCTGCCCCAATATGACAGTTCTCTTTTGGAATTAGTTCAAAAATGTCCTAAAATTCCTTTAAAGTTATTTGAATATCTTCTCTGAACGAAGAATAATCAGAAAAACTTGTGAGTGGAAATTCATCCGTATGGATTTTCAAAGCTATCACATCATTCTTTTGAGAAAGAATTATAAGATTATGAACCCCAGGCGGAACGAATATTGCGGCTTTTTTATTAAAAGAATAAAACACTTTGAATAACATCATTAAAAACATAAGGTTCTTGGGGTAAAACAAGATCTGATTTTAGTTTCATTATAAAATGTGATAGAATGCTCGAAGAGGCTTTAGCTCGTGAAAGACTTATTTGCAAAATATTGATTTTATCTGTAGAATGAAGAAATGTGTTAATTGCAGAATATGAGTTATTAGATGAAGATTGCAATGCATGCAGCATAGTAGAAGGAGCTAAGCCGTTGATCGGTGGAAAACCAGGAAGATTAGTTTATTGCTGATTTTTACTATTATTTGATTATCCATGAGTAGTCAAATATTTTAAACAATAAGCGCACAAATGAAAATCTAAAGTTTCAGTTTCGTTTTCTATGACTCAATTCCAGCGTCCCTGTTCGGGCGCCATTTATGTCTCTACAATCTGCGTCATCAGAAATATAAAAACAAGATATTTAATAAATCATTTATATGCTCACAATTGCAGAGTCGTATGTTCGACGCTGAAGAAAAATCATTCTAATCAACGGGAGTGTTCTCCCCTAAACTTTCTCGTATACTTCCCCAAAAAGGTGCCGTTTCTCCTTCCCCTGCGTGGCTAAAAGAATTCGAACCTACTGTTATCCAGAATCCAATGACTATCAGAAGGTTTTTCATTATAGTGATTGAAAAATATCTAGGTAAAGAATCCAATTCAAAGAGATGCGTACCGATTAAAACGCATCTATCGCACACCGCTAGGTTTCACTCTTGCCGTCTCAAGGACAAACTGACGTAATTCGCTCCTTTCGCGTGCACAGAAGATTGCTTCCAGTACGCATGCGCATGGAGATAACGGATTGGTTTCAATAGTAAATTATACAGACCGACAGACAGTCAACCCTTTGACGGATTTGGCCCAAAATTTTATACGGACCTACATTCATGACGATAAAACTGTGTATAAAATTTTATCCATCTGGCTTTTCAAGTTTTTGAGTTATAGCGTTCGCATGACCTCGAACATGCAGACAGACAGACTTCCCGTTGACGGATTTTGTCCAAAATTTGATAGAAACCTACAAATTATGTTTAAAGTCCACATACCAAATTTCATCCCCGTAGCTCTAATAGTTTTCGAGTTATCGTGTTCACAGACAGACACACAGACATAATTCCAAAATTGTGTTTTTCGGACTCGGGAGGTCTAAAACGTGGAGATTCCTCAAAATCTCGAGTTGGAATTTTTTGACGATTACAATACTTTCTCTTTGTATACGAGAAAGTAAAAAGGAGTAAACACGCAATGTCGAAAACGTAAACTAATCATGAATTCAATGAAGAGAGCTCCTCTGTAATGAATACTAAAGAATTTAATTATATAAAATATTTACATAGTTAGATACAGGAATTTTTAAGAATAGGTTTAACGATAGCACTATACGTGCAACGCTCCAGCATTTCGGCTCAAAAAAAAAGTTCTGAGTCCAGTCAAGTCAAGTTGATGAGTGTTTATACTGGCTTATGCTACACGAAAGAACGGCCGATTTCGCTGGAGTTCTTGTAGGGTTCAGGTGTTTTCGTAGAAGTGGAAGTGCTTTTCGTGACAAGTATCGATAGTTTCTAAACTATCGACTGAAAAAACACCTGTCGATAGTATCGCCGGGGAGAAAACTATCGATAGTTCCAGTCGATAGTTGGGAAAAATATCGGCTGCACTATCGGTAGCTGAACTATCGATGTTTAAGGAACACTATCGTCATCTGACAGCGGTTCAAAATTATGAATTCCGTCCAAAAATTGCCCTTGTGTCGTTGCTTCAAAAGAGGATGTAAATATAACTAAACCTAAACTAAAACTTTACATATAGTGTTGCAAACCTTCTCTCAGTCGCAGGAGTTAAATGTTTTTCTTCAAGTTTATTATAAAATTTTCTCTCATCCAAAGTATCCTTTAATATATATATATAGTAATATTCTGAAGTTGCGCGATAGAGGAGGGGGGGGGCGGCAACGAAAGGCGCATAAATCGGGATTTGACTTAGTATATGCACGTGCAAATTTTTTTAAATTAAAAACAAGGTCAACGAAAACAATGTTTGAAAGAATAGTATGTAATTGTAATATATATATAGAATGTAGTTTTCATACCTATCCAAAAAGCAGTTATTTTGAGGTGGATGCCTTCATAACATGTGAAGGTGCATGCAAATACGGTAACCCAAAAGCACAACGAGCTATATACATGAAATTTGGTATATGATTTTATTACTAGAATTGTAGATCTGCTTCAAAATTTGCACCAAATCGGGCACTACTTGTTGGCTGTCTGTCTATTTATCTTTTCATGCGTATGTGAACGCGATGATTCAAAAAGAAGCAAACCAGATGGATGACTTAGTACTATTGATCTTCACCCCAAAATTGTAGATCTGTGTCTAATTTCAGACTCAATCCTTCAACGGACAGAATGTCTGTCTGAGTGTATGTGAACATGGTAACTCGAAACAAGACAAATGAGATTTTCTACGTAGTCTTGACCCTAAAATTGTAGATCTATATACAATCAGTCAACAGAAAGAAGTCCACAATATATATTCGATTCTTTTCGCTCTACAGTAAAATTTCGATTAACTGTTACTCGTTTAACCGACAGTTTCTGTCATTCGTCATCGTCTAAAAATATCCAATCCGTCATTTCTGTGTATCTCTACTCTTATATTGAAGTTTATATTGATCGTTTTGTAAAATTAAATACTATATTTACATATTATTCACTTTTAAAGGATTTTGTTTTTATTTTCGTTCCAAGCCAGCAGTGAAATCACGTGACTGTACACATGTATTAAAGATTTCTGTTATCCGTCACAGACTGATGGTTAATCGAAGTTTTACTGTACTACGAATCTAAAAACACTAAACGCATCATGTTGCGTAAGTACTGATCGTTTCAATATCTCGAGACTAGCACTTTTGGACAATTTTACTCAGGAAAGGGGTGACAGGCAAGGAGTAAGATGAGCGGAGTTCTTTGTTAGGTCGCGCTAAGTAAAATATAAAATCTCCCCCTCCATTTTTCACATTCTCCCTATTTTGGTGAAAATAACTCCGTCTGGGGCATGCGCAAAAGCGCGGAGGGTTTCGGAATCCGAGAACATACAATATACGGAAAACCGAAGAGAGCGCTACTTTTATCACTGTTTTGTTAATTCCTTATTTGAGGTTGTGTATTTTAATAGTGATTCAATTTTTGAGTCATTCTCGAATGGTTCAATTTTTACTTTCTCGTATACGAAGTATACAAAGAGAAAGTATTGTAATCGTCAAAACCTTCGAACTCGAGATTTTGATGAATCTCCACGTTTTAGACCTCCCTGAGTCCGAAAAACACAATTTTGGAATCATGTCTGTGTGTCTGTGAACACGATAACTCGAAAACTATAAGAGCTACGGGGATGAAATTTGGTATGTGGTCTTTAAACATAATTTGTATGTTTCTATCAAATTTTGGACAAAATCCGTCAATGGGAAGTCTGTCTGTCTGTATGTCCGCGGTCATGTGAACGCTGTAATTCAAAAACTTGAAAAGCTAGATGGATAAAATTTCATACACAGTTTTATCATATAAAATTTTGGGCTAAATCCGACAAAAGGTTGACTGTCTGTCGGTCTGTATAATCGCATCTCCAACGAATCCGCTATCTCCACGCGCATGCGTACTGGACGCAATCTTCTGTGCACGATATTTATTGACTTCTGCTTGGCGCTTTTTTTACTTTCTCGTATACGAAGTATACAAAGAGAAAGTATTGTAATCGTCAAAAAATTCGAACTCGAGATTTTGACGAATCTGCACGTTTTAGACCTCCCTGAGTCCGAAAAACACAATTTTGGAATTATGTCTGTCTGTCTGTGTGTGTGTCTGTCTGTCTGTGAACACGATAACTGGAAAACTATTAGAGCTACGGGGTTGAAATTTGGAATGTGGTCTTTAAACATAATTTGTAGGTTTCTATCAAATTTTGGACAAAATCCGTCAACGGGAAGTCTGTCTGTCTGCATGTTCGAGGTCATGCGAACGCTATAACTCAAAAACTTGAAAAGCCAGATGGATAAAATTTTATACACAGTTTTATCGTCATTAATGTAGGTCCGTATAACATTTTGGGCCAAATCCGTCAACGGGTTGACTGTCTGTCGGTCTGTATAATCGCATACTTGTTAAGCCTTCGTTTCAAAACCATCTCCACGCGCATGCGTACTTAGCTGTCTCTGGTACCAAGCGGGAGGATTACGTCACTTGTCCTTGAGACGGAGTTTGTGATTGATATGTTTTATCTCCTGTTTTGTTTTCGCTCGCTCGTATAATAACGGATCTTCCTGGAGTGTGATGGAAAATAAATATTGCTAAGTTTTAATACATAGGCATCTCTTTTAATATAATTCTTCACTTAAATATTTTACAATCACTATAATCTGCAATGAAAAACCTTCTGATATTCGTTGCATTCTGGATTACAGTAGGTTCGATTTTTTTATCCACGCAAGGGGAGGGGAAATGACAAATTTTTTAGCATTATACGAAAAAGTTTAGGGGAAGCCACTCCCACTGGTTTTCATCCGATTCTCCATGCGCATGCGTATTGGTAGCAATTTGTGCACGCGGAAGGATTATGAGACTTTGTCCTTGAGCCAGCAAGAGTAGAAATCGGTACGCATTTAATCGGAACGCATCTCTTTGAATTTGATTCTTTACCCAAATATTTTCTGATAGTCATTGGATCCTGGGTTACAATAGGTTCGAATTTTTTTTATCCACGCGGGGGGGGGACAGCACCTTTTTCGAGAAGTATACGAGAAAGTTTAGGGAAGAACACTCCCGCTGGTTTAATCGGATGTTTTAAATTACAAATACATGTTATATTTGAGTGCTTCGGCCATGCAAATCACTTCATGTGACAATGGCACACAGGACGAGAAGTGATGGGTAAGCTTAGCATGCTTTTGTCTGATAGAGAACACCTATGAAGATGACGCACGCCAGCCAACAGACGAAATCAGAACAATAGGTCATTTCTTCATAATTCTTCATCATTCCATTATGCTTATAGATAGAAAGAAAAATGAAATCATGTAAATTATCGTCTCAACTAAACGAACAACTTTTTTACTGAAAGTTTTTCGATAGCTGCAATTGTTAAGAAGTTATAAGCTGAAAACAAGAATTTTCCTAATTTTGTCTCTTTTTAATATGATAATGTTTATAAGCTTGTTACTATCTGTAAATTGTGTGATACGTCGTCATGCGATATGTATGATGCAAGGATCATTCTTTACGATCTACAGGGCAGGCAAATGGATCTAGAGTTAAAAAATTTGGCACGTAGTTACTTCTTGGGTAGTAGATGTTCACTAAGAAAGAGTTTTTCAATTTTAATTAAAAATTAATCGAATGTTAACGTTTTTCCTCAATAATTTTAGAACATATTATTGCACATATTTACTTTCTAGTATACGAAGTATACAAAGAGAAAGTATTGTAATCATCAAAAAATTCGAACACGAGATTTTGACGAATCTCCACGTTTTGGGCCTCCCTGGGTCCGAAAAACACAATTTTGGAATTATGTCTGTGAACACAATAACTCGAAAACTATTAGAACTACGGGGATGAAATTTGGTATGTGATCTTGACATAATTTCTAGGTTTTTATCAAATTTCGGACAAAATCCGTCTACGGGAAGTCTGTCTGTCCACGTTCATGTGAACACTATAACTCAAAAACTTGAATAGCTTGATGGATAAAATTTGGTACATAGTTTTGTCATCAGGAATGTAGGTCCGTATCAAATTTTGTACAAAATTCGTCAAAGGGTTGACTGTCTGTCGGTCTGTATAATCGCATACTTTTGAACGCAATAACTTCTTAACAAAATTACTTAGATAAATGAAATTTGATATGTGGCCTTCTTACCTTAATTGTGGATTGATTAGAAAAAGGCGTTCAAATTGCAAAATTGGTTTTCTTAACTTACGCAACCCTATTGCGTAATCACACCGGCTTCTAATTTCAACTCTACTTCCGCCTTGCACGTCAAACCACGAAACTCGCGCTCTTGTTCGTTTTACTGCCTTTTAGTTTATTTTTTTCTCTGCATGTGTTAGGGAGTATATTAGAAAGTTTAGGGGAGACCATTCCCGCTGGTTTTATTTTATGACGTTTTTGCAGTACGAATCAAAAGACATCATAGGTAGGTTAAGAGTAGTTTTTAAAAGACTGACATAGATGATTAGAAAATATACAAAATTGTAAGTGTTTCAGAAAAGCCTCCCAGAGGAGAACGAACAGTTTTCGAGAAAACTAGTACTTTTGTTTGAATTAAGTTGAATTTTTATTTACATCATAGAAGTATAAATGCAATAAACAAGTTTTATATTTTAAAGTTTGGTATCAAAGAAATGCTTAAAGATATTTAAACTAATTTTAAAATGCTGATAAAAATTTCGAATTCTCATATCTCATGTTTGAAATATCGTATTAACAGGGGGAAAAATTTCCAGAAACGCTCCTGCTAAATGTAAAAATTCCTTTTAATAAATTACTTTTGATTGTAACAAATTTGTAATTTAAGGGAATTATTTGCTTATGCGCTTATATTAAAAGAAGTGGAAATATTGGGAATATATATATATATATTCCCAATATTTATATATATATATATATATATATATATATATATATCAGTTTCTATTAATGTGATAAGTTATTATCATTATAAGATGAATGCCAAAAATGTTTATATTAATTTTTTTCTAATCATTTAACAACTTTCTGCATAAAATAGTTTTTCTTTTTTTTGTGTTTTATTGTTATATATACAGAGAACTTGACTGATTCGAACGCTTTTAATTCGACTTCGTTGGTAATTCGAATTTTTTCTGTGGTTCTTAGAATTTCCATCATCATAAGATTTTGTCTGTAATTTGAATTTATTTTGCTTAATTCGAAGTCAAAACTAAAAATTGAAAAAAAAAAAAAAAAAAAAGATTTTTGTTCCTGAATTATTTTCGTTAAATATCTCCATACCTTGTGTCCGCAGTTACCGTAAGTGAATAATGTTTAGGCTCTTTAATCACTCCAGGATTTTACATAAAAGCAGTAAAGCTGTACAATGTATTCAATAAAAATAAGCAATAAAAAGGGTTTTTTTTTAAAGATTTGAATACGTTAGCAAGAACAAGTGAAATAATTTAACAAAAGATATCAAAAATTAAAAAATTAAACTTTGTATTAGACAGAATGGCGCAAAAATGCAGCAAATTTCGAAAATACAAAAGACAGATATTTGAATACAATAAAAAAAGAATATACAGAGAAGAAACATAAGAAGTAAACAATAGCGATAATAATACACCTTTTGCGCGCCAACGCAGCAGCATCCAGTTATTGCATCAATAATATCGTCCATAATTAACTAACAAATTACCATAGAATCAAACAACAAAAATCATGCTTTAATAAAAATTAAAACACACGAAAAGAAAATAATTAGAATGGAAGAGAACTCGAATGGCGAACATTTTCAAAGGCGATTAGATGTAAGTTGTACCGTTTATTTTAAAGTTTTATTGTAAAATTATTGTTTTCAAAGTGTTTGTTTGTTAAAATTGCTTACGTATTAAATGACATTATTATCTTCATAATCATAAACATTTTAATTATTATTACGATTACTTTAATTACAAGAATCACTTATTGTTTATACGTTAACTATGTATTATTTATTAAAATTGTTAGATATTAAAAGTAAATCTTTACTGCCATTTTTAGTTTAAAAATCGTTCTTTTCTTTTGTTGTACTCATTTTTAGACCCAGTTTTTCTTGGTTAAAATTTTTGGATAAATCGCATTTTTATTGTGATCCCACAGCTTCGAATTAACCAAGCTCCTCTGTATTAGGCATTTAATTCATTGAAATCGATTTAAAAATGCATCTAAACCATTTCCCTACACTTTTAAGTTATTTCAATTAATTTTAATGCAATGTGTACCCATTTTTCAGAGACTTCTGTACGTCGGACTCTTTTTCCGAAACGAAACTGTCTCCAAGAATGATATTTCTGTAGATTAAAGCCTTTGTGAAATATCGTCCCGAGTAAAACCATTCCATCTAAAAATAGGCATATATCTGCGCAATTTTGATTATCTACTCTTGTAGAACATCAGAGTAATTCCTCTGGACATGAGTGGAATGGAAGTTAACGAGTGAGCTTTGATTTATGGCGGGAAAGATCGAATTTTTTCTTTCGCTCCTCCCATTTCCCGTCCCTTTGTCTCTTTTACAAAACTTACAACAATCGATTTTGGAAAGCATGAGGGCGATCTTTTATTGGAAGAATGAATATTTTATCTCTTTTTTTTTATTTTCATGCCCTCTTTTTTTCAGTTACGTGGAGAAAGTAATTTTAAAGCAAAGGAGAACTGATACTCACGAGAGGTAATAGGCACTGAGATTATTGGCGAAATTTCTATTATTCGTGGCAAGTTTGCTCGAAACTTGTAATTTTAAAGCAGAAGAGAACTGATACCGGTCAGAAGAAAGAGACACTGAGATTATTGGCGAAATTTCTAGTATTCGTGGTGAGTTTGCTCCAATCTGATTCCTATGAATCTTCCAAGATCCGATTTGGGTTTGTGTTCATCAAAATTAACTTATATTATGTGTTTCAAAGTACCTGTGGAAAAATGTAATGCCGATATGAAATTATTAAGTTGTGAGAAAGAACACAGCAAAGCAAAACTTTTACATGAATTCCGGAAGAAAAGATATCTAGAAGAACTAGATTTACAAGAAAAAAAGCACCAAAAAATGGAGGGAAGGTTTCAGAATGCCAAAGCACTCATTCTAGAATTCAAACCATCCCACTGTGAAAGCCATTGCAAAATTTTGATTTCCGCAGCTGACTCGCGAGTTATAAGCATATTTATGAAACGAGCGAGGCTGACTTTAAGGAAATGGTGACCAATAGATGTCGAATTTGACATTTGGGAATCATCCCGGATACATTTCAAGTCAAAGGGTCAAGCATATCCTGATATTTAAGCGCAAATTTTTGTGAGAATATTTCTTAGATATTCTGGTTATGAGTTCTTATGTGGTTATTGATTAGTGATGGATGCCTTTTTTCGATTGAAACTTCTTTTTTCAATTTTCTGAAAGTGATAAAAAAATAATAAGCCTGTTATTATTTTCTCATACACGAAGCATGCAGTGTAATCTCTTGTAAATTCAAGTCCGTCCGTCTGCATGTGATCACGATCATTCAGAAAAGAAATGCAGAGGGCTAGAAAAATGAAATTCGATCTGCCGTCTTGACACCAAAATTGTAGACTGGTTTCAAATACTCGACCCGGTCGCGAAGAGTTCTGAAATGCTTACTTGATTCTCTTCAATGTGCAATGAAGAGGCGCCATATTGTGGAAATGTGTGAAAAAGCCTAGGGAGTAGGACTGTGCCGATTTTCGATGCATCGGAAAATATCGATGTTACGCAATCATCGCCGTTCCGATGTTTATATTGTCGTTTTTTTCGAAGCATCGGAAATTTCGATTTACCCGCGATGTGTTCCCGATGCATCGTAGACATCGATGTCCACAAGCGCCGCGAAGAGCATTGTTCCCGATCATCAGTGATTACCGTGGCGTATCTTTCCCAAGTTTCTTCCATCGTGACTCATCTAGCAGAGACATACGTTACGAAGTGCGGATCGTTGTGCTGACACGATGAATCCCGATGTGACCGTGAATGAAAACGATGAAAATAACTCATCTCGAGAATTGAGGAAGCGAAGTGTTTTGTCTGTTGTAGAATCTCTCAGTCCTCGGAACGTGCATTACTTCGTGTGGCCTCGTGCTTTCTTCTAATCGTGTAAATTCTCTGATGATGTTTTAAGTTCAAGGGTATAATTATCAATCTTGCCGTTCATCGTTTGTTTGGTTGAAGAGAAGTTCGTATTAATTGTTTTTAATATACGATTTATTGTTGATAACTAGACAAATTTATAGTATTTTTTTGACACTTTATTTGTTAGGTAACTAAGAATTGGATTTATTATAAGCATATAAATGCCTTAATCAACCACTCAAAAGTCTAAGAATGCAAAATTAGGCAATAGTAAGTGCGAAACATTGATGTATCGAAATATCGCGATGTTAAAGTGGCGATACATCGCGATGCTAAAACTTTAGCATCGCCCAGTCCTACTAGGGAGAATACTTCCGCTTGCTAATCTCCATATTCCATCTCTTGATTCATCATGTATTTATCTGATTTCTGTTTATGTTCAATTACAGTTTGTTATAACTGAATATTCATTACGTTACATTCATTATCAACAATCTGTACGTTATTTAAATCTAATTAACTTCATTCTGAAGATGTACTTTGACACGCTTGAACAGAGCAAAATTTGATGTGCCTTGTATTGGACCAGCTATACTAAATACAGTCTGTTTGTCTCGAACATTTTAAATGAATTTGAATCTGTGCATTGAGAATAACAATTATTTCAATCTGTAACAACAAAATTAATATAACTGTTGTTTTCATGCTACAATATTTATAAATTAAAGGAGTCATATTATTTGCATATTATATATATTATATATGTAATATTCGTTTGAGTATAATTAGATGGGAATATCATCAGTAATCTGCATAATCACAAGAACAAAATTATTTACATAAACTACATATTAACTAGAAAAAAAATTAAATCATCCAGTTTTATATCTATTTGAAATCAGATTTTTCTGTGTGCTGAAAAAAATTAATTCTTTTGTTGATTTTTTTTAATGTTTAGTTATATAATTTATTCAGGAGTTTTAATATTCTTGCATTTAACTGCTTTTTTGCTTGTAAAGATGAAATTTTATAGTCCATTTTTCACTCACTGTATCAAAGATTAAAAAGTAGAAAATAATTATCAATGAAATGCAGAATTTTAAGAAAACGCATTTTTATTAGTGCACCAAAAAGAAGAAAATTATAATTTTTTTTCATCAAATATCTGGAGTTGAAATCTAAAAGCGAAAGGCTATCCGAGCAGTACTATAATCACCACGAATATATTGAGTAAGGAAATTCCGAAGCCTTCAATACGAACTTAGATTATGAATGATTACAATTTTCCAATTTACTTACAGCATTTCAATCAAATCCTTACGCTTTAACCATTTTTGTTTACATCTCCAGATTTTTGATAAAAATAATTATTTTCTTCTATACACTTTAATTTGGATCAACCTGGAATTGAAATGCAGACAATTTTTATATGCTTCTTGTACCAATGGAAAATTTATTTCATGCCATTTGAATATTAATATGTGCATTTTTATAACATCCAACTTTTGTATAATCTTAAATAGACGCAGTTGTGTAAGTGAGAATTAACCACCATTTTATGAATTTTGAGTTCACCTTTGATAACTGTTCCTATGTTAGTTTCTATGCATGCTGTATAATTTGCCTGCAAAATTGAACCGACTGCAATCCAACGCATGCTGTATAATTTGCCTGCAAAATTGAACGACTGCAATCCATTGCACAACCGACGGCTTATATACAACGTAAAAATTAATTTTAAAAAGACGCAGCATTAAAAATTTCTCTGGTTATGTTTTGCGAAGCTAATTACATCTCAAAATGTGTATTTTGGTATTGGCTTCCTGTTGTGTAACAGCGTCCAATGAATATGAAACTTTCTTAGACATTTGAGATATAATATAATTTGGTAACGGACCACATGATAATTCGCATTCATATGATGTACGAATTTATAAAATATAGCAACAGTTACTAATTAACGATCTTTGATTGCGTTAGAATGGGTGTTGGTTTGAATAATCAATATTTTGATTTTAAGGACATTTTAAATTTTTTTATAAATACGTTCATTTTTTATCAGTAAAATAACTTTCTGTGCATGATATTGAAGGGAAAGCTACAAAGATTTATAACACAATTTTACCCAGAAAAAATTAAGCAAGTAACTCTTTGCATTCGGATGGCCCCTCTCAGGCACCAATCCTAGACGGTGCATCATTTCTATGTTTCTTGATTTCGACAGTTAAAAAAAATATCGACAGAGTTGTAAGAGGTAGCAGATTAATTTTTCGAAACAAATCAATTTATGGAATTATACTGAGTATGAGCACTTTGTAAATAGTATGTTGAAATAAGTTTAGTTTAGTTTAGTTATATTAATGTGCCGTTTTGAAGCAACACGAGGGATATTTTGTAGCAGACTTCGTAATTTTGCACTGCGGTCAGATGTTGAGGACGACACCTGAGATGTCACCCTCTCTCCAAACTTCCACACCGCACCAGAAGGAGGGCGTTTGTCCACTACCTATGATTTAACTTGCAACAGGCCTCATAGTTGAAATAAGTAATTTTAAACAGATACTGATTTTGTAAATAATAAATTGTGTATAAAATTCCTCGGTATAATTCGCAGATTACTTTTGATTTCATGTGTAATTATTGTGCATAAATATGATTTATATAGTGCCTTTTGTGAATAAAACTGGCATTGATAACATTTTAACTAAACATAAATAGGCAATAAAATCCTCTTATTATTAATAAATATTTTTTAATTCCAATTTTGTCTAAATTTCAAAATGCCGTAACAATTGTTCTGTATCATAAAGCCTTAAGTAACTACTTCCATGCCATTATTTTTGATTAATATAAATGCAAATGTCACCTTTTAAGAAACATGGAGCATGACATTTCAATTATTGCAGAATAAACAACAATCTAAAGGAAAGCTTACTAAAAATTTACTCGTTATATTTTAAAGTTATAGTTAATGCCAAATTTCTGTATTAAAAAGCAATATCAATGTCATAGATTTTTTCCTAATTAACAGTGAAATCTTCTCATTTTTTAAAAAAAATCCATATTTTAAATTAAATTAAATTATTTCAAATCTGTTTTTTTTTCCCTAGGTGTTCGACTACTTCATTAATAACTAGCCGCCTTCGGCGACCAGCTTGTTCGCCGGGAATATGATTTCAATTGAATATTGCATCATTTTGTATTCATGGTTCTCTTAGCAACGTAATTTTAAAATTCAGATTGTAGTAGATATTTAACCCATGTTCTATTAGTGACCTTGAACATCTTCTGTTCATTGTCTAATGTTCCTAATGGAGTCAAATAACTTACCATGTCATGTAACCTCTAATTCTATGTTCTCAGCACTAACTTCACTTTCCTATTCCTCTTGTGAAATATGCATTTGATTTCAGCCAGGGCCGTCCTGAGGGGGTGCGAACGGTGCAACCGCACAAGACCCCGCGCCGGATTTTGCAAAATTCATTAAAATTTTTTTATCCTTTTTAAAAAGTTCTTTCAACCAACTTTTATGTAAAAAAGGCATAAAATATTAATAATTTTTTAAAAAGAAATATATTGCAAATTTTTTTCTGGTTTTGAACATTTCCCTCAAAGATCTGTTAAAAAAGTAATTGGTGGATCTAGTGGATAAGAATCCAACAATTCCCTTTGTTACCTGAAGCTCCACGTGTTTCCGATTCCTGCGCAGAGCAAAAGGTAAAAAGTGATAACATTGTTCAGTCCTAAACCAGGTTCGATTGCTCCAGGCATCTCTCCTTTCGGTGCGGGGGCACCCCAAAGTGGATGTCCGTCATTTGAAGATAAATTGCAGGTGATAATGTTCAATACATTCCTTGTTCCCGAGACTATTACTTTCAGGGTATACAGGGGGTAATACTTGTGTGCGAATCCACATCTGTTCCCCTAATGGCCAGCAGATAGTCTTTCCCAAGGCCCAGCTTAAAGAAACACCTCTAGAGGAATGCTTCGTCTGCTTATCTAGCTCTAAATTGAACACATCTGTTCCCCTTGAATTCAGCAGGACTGCTAAGCGATAATGAAGCACTAGGGGTTTCTCGCTTTTCTTATCAAAAGTGTGGTTTTCCAGCATCTATGAATTCTTCGTAGGTACTTGTTAAAAGGTAGTATGTTACATCTCTTCCTCAGAGTGTAATCAATAGCAGCGAATCTGAATATTGGGTTGTGTGAAACACGACGGGTAACACAAGGAGTTTTCTCAGAAGCTTAATTTTCCATTGAACAGTTCGTTAGCATTCGGAGTATCAGCCGTACAGAAGAATAAAATATTCTTTCATTTGTTCTTGGAGACAAATTTCAAGTATGCTAATTTTTGTCTCTTTTTTTAAACAAATTTATTAAACAAACTTTCCTTTTATATTTCCAAAAAGAAAATCTTAATATTATAACAGGTTATCAATTTGTAAAACAATGTAGTTCCTCCTTTTTTTCCTATTTCAACATTTTTGCTATTTTTTATTATTGTATACATTTCAGGTAAAACATTTTTTTTATTAACAAACGAAAATTTGTATTTTCTGCTCTTTTACATTGGGCATTTTTCATTATAAAATGCTACTTATTTGGAACCTTTTATTGTTTTGGGAATTATATACCAAAGTTATTTGGATAAGTTTTAAAATATAAGAAGTATTTTGAAGATTGATTCAATTTAAATATCCTAAAACCGAAACTATCAGTAGGTTGTGTAAATAAGTTTGTGATTAGTCGATTATCTTTTTTTAGTTTTACTTTTTTTGTATATGAAGAAATAATTGTTTGTTAATATGTAGAAATAATGAGTTCAACTTTTTTTTACTAAAGAAATAATGGGTTCAACTTTTAAGAATTCGCTTAATAATCCAAAATACAAGAAAATCCCATTCATACAATATAATATTTTATTTCAATACTGAATGCATGTGCTGACATCGTAAATCGACAGAAAAATTGAAAGGGAGGGGGTGGGTATTTTCTCTTTCAATTGACTGCAAAGTTAAAAGTTATTTTAAGTTTCTTCAGCTTCAGCTTTTTTTTGAAACTCTAATTGAAACTATTTTCGCATTTTATAATTTTAATTTTAGCACTGAAAATTTTTCAAACTGAACAATTTTTAATATTTCTTCATAAAATTAGGAAGACAGGACACATTTTTACAACATGAGTTTGCAAAAATTAATGGGAGGGATTTTATCTCTTATTTAGAAAGGAATGCTTGAATTTACGGCCAGTGCGAGGAGGTTTCAAAAGGTGCGAGCGCACGCTGTCAGATTGCGCAAAACGAAAATGAATTGCATTCATTTATTTAACGAAATAAAAATTTGGCGGCAAGTTTTACCTTCCAGGTCACACAATATTGCAAATATTTACAATATTTATTTAAATTTTATCCAAATTTTACTTCTGTTCTAAAATTATATTGACCTTACCAATAACGCTCGCGTCTTCAGAAAAAACTTCCTCAAGGTTAAAAATAATAAAAAATTACTTGAGATCTAGCATTAAAGGCGAACAATTAATTTGCTTAGTCATTTTATCTATAGGATCCGCATTAACCAAAAATCTAAATCTTAATAGTATTATCAACGTATTTGCTATCAAACTTATAACAAAATGAAACAAAAATCACATATTGTAAACTTATTTCAGTAAGTTGAAAACCAAATTTTATATATGAAGCAATTATTTTGTTTGATTTATTAACGAATTTTTTGTGTCATTAAAATATTAACTTTATAAAAATAATTTAATAATTTATTATTTTGGTGTATTTTTTTAGTCTTTACTTAAACAAATTGTGAAATATAATAAATAGCAAAAAGCAATAAATTATTTTGTTGGGCGAAATTTTCTCAAGGCCCCGCAAGTCAACTTTGCACCGGGCCCCCCTTTTGTTCGGGCCGGCTCTGATTTCAACATCAAAATGACGCGGCACATTTTATGGCCAGCGGCATGTTAGCTGGATTAAAACATGCTTAGAAAAGAATGAAAACATAGCAACCATAACCATTCAGCTTAATGGATATATTTCTTTATGTAAGCAAAGCAATATCTCGGAGAGCTTGGTTTACAGAAATAATCCGAGCAGGATCAGAATTCACCAAAAGGGGGAAAAAGGAGCCAAAACGGAAGAAAAAAGCTCCAAGTCGCTGAATATCATGCACAGAGATTGCTTCCAGTACTCATGCGCGTGGAGATAACGGATTCGTTTTAAAGGTAAAAAAATTGAATATGCAATTTGAATACCTCCTTTTTAACTTATTGAGATGAAAATTGGGCACAGATCTATAATTAATGTTAGCATCCAAGATACCAAGTCTTATTTATCTAAGCCAAAGGGCTTATGAGATATAATTTTTACAAGTATGCGATTATACAGACCGACAGACAGTCACCCATTTGACGTATTTGGCCCAAACTTTTATACGGACCTACATTCATGATGAGAAAACTGTGTACCAAATTTTATCCATCTAGCTGTTCAAGTTTTTCAGTTATAGTGTTCACATGAAAGTGGACAGACAGACTTCCCGTGGACGGATTTTGTCCAAAATTTGATAGAAACCTACAAATGATGTGTCAAGATCACATACTAAATTTCATTCCCGTAGCTCTAATAGTTTTCGAGTTATCGTGTTCACAGACAGACACAATTCTAAAATTGTGTTTTTCGGACTCAGGGAGGTATAAAACGTGGAGATTTGTCAAAATCTCGAGTTCGAATTTTTTTCTCTTCGTATACAAGAAAGTAAAAAGAATTAAAGTAAAAGAAGTAAAATTATTTAATACCGAGCCATACAAGTACAGTGGCCACTTTTAATTTCATCTTTGAGAGTGGTTGAAATCCAAAAATGATGTTTTTTTAAAAAGAATATTCTGTCTACATTGCACTTTGCATGTTAAAATGCAGATGTCTGCAGCAGCATTTTTATCAGCCGAAACCGGTACAACTTTTCCAAATTTTTTAGAAATAATTATAAGCTTGAAGTGCTTTATAATTTTCCATTTTTTCCCTAGCGCAAAATGATTCTTTTTCAATAAAATAAAAAAATATGCTTCCGAAAGAAATTTCGAGCCATATCTTTTTATTGTGGGTAAAAAC
This sequence comes from Araneus ventricosus, assembly GCA_013235015.1. Classification (NCBI taxonomy): domain Eukaryota; kingdom Metazoa; phylum Arthropoda; class Arachnida; order Araneae; family Araneidae; genus Araneus; species Araneus ventricosus. The sequence goes on along the minus strand of BGPR01001192.1, from coordinate 110,639 downwards.
GTATTTAAAAATTTAAAACGATAACATAAAAATTGACCAGGAATCAATTTCTACTCCTAATAAAGGAATGCGTGTTGGCGCTCTAAAGGACAGACCGCTGGGCCTAGAGCTACGAAATTTGGTACAAAAAATTTGTCATTTTTTGTATGGTAGGAATGTGCACCTGGGAGCCGTTTTAAAAAAAATCACTTAGAATATTAATTAATTAAAAAGTAAGTGAAATTAGTACAGCACAAAAATTATTTTTACACCGTCTGAAAGTTCAAAAATTTCTCTTTTTAATGATATAAATTAAACTGCCGTGCTATTTTTCACTAATTTTAATAAATTTTTAAAAATATTTTTCTCTAATTTTAATAAATTTTTAAAAATATTTTTCTCTAATTTTAATAAATTTTTAAAAATATTTTTCTCTAATTTTAATAAATTTTTAAAAATAATTTTAGGTATAATTTACAACAATACTTTTCATTGTTGCAGCGCAATTCAAACCGTTTTTAATTTCGAGTGTCCCTTCCACTGTTGAAAGCTGAGATAAATATCCTAATGTATCTTAATTTCTTTTTTTTTATTTCGTCAAGTTTTCGGTGAAATCTCTAAGATAGTAAGTTTATTAAGAAATATATCAAGTAAGCTGAATGATTATGGTTTCTTTGTTGTGATTTATTTTATCAGCATGTCTAATTCCAGCTAACATACAGCTGGGTGTAAAATGTGCTGCTCCATTTCAATGTTGGAATCAAATGCATATTTTGCAAGAGGAATAAGAAAGTGAAGTTGACGCCAGCAACTTACAATTAGACGTTAGATAACACGGACAGTTACTTGACTCTTTAGGGGACGCTCATACAGACAATGACAGAACAGGTAGAAGGCTACTAAAAGAACGCGGGTTAAATGTCTATCACAATTCGAAGTTTAAAATTACTTTGTTAAGGGAACCACGAATATCAAATTATGCATTCAATTAAAATTATTATTCCCGGCGAACATGCTGGTCGCCGAAGGCGGCTAGTAATAAAATAAAAATAACAAATGAACTATAAGATTCCATTTGTTTTTCAAATGAAATAATAAAAAGAAATCAAAAGGTGGAAAAATAAACGATGACAATTCATTTCAAAACGTAGAAATCATGATAAAAATAAAATGACCAACAGAAACGATTGTAAATAGTTTAATTGTTTGGCTATGTTTTTAAACCATCAAACAAGCCTTAAAAGTAGCCAAAAATAACGATAATGAACAATTATGGCAGCCATTCCTAAGTATGAGGTTATTATTTTAAACTAACATTTAAAGCTTTAGAAATAAAATAAAAAAATCTGATATTTTTTTTCAAAGTATCTTCAAGCCATAATATTCAAAAAAAACTCCACTTCAAACCTTCATTTATTAACATTTTCAAACAGAGTGTTGAAATTTCAAAGCATTTCACCGGAAATCGATCTTAGGCTCGTAATTTCTAATTTACCAAACAGAAAACTCGCCCATAAAATGATTAAAATGAAATGTATTTTCTAGCGTACGCTGACAGTGCTTCGCATTTGCGGAAAAAAAAAACCAGCGGGAGTGGTCTCCCCTAAACTTTCTCGTATACTCCTAACACATGTAGAGAAAAAAATAAGCTAAAAGGCAGTAAAACGAACGAAAACCCTTACCGCAGAGGAGAAAAAAAATAAGCGAAACGTCATTCCACGATTTCCGAAGATCGTCCAACGCAGAATTGAAATTAGAAGCCTTCGTGATTACCAATAGGGCTGGGTGTAAGATAAAGAAAACGAAATTTGCAATTTAAACGCCCTTTTTATAACCGATTGACACAAAAATTGGACACAAATCTACCATTAAGGTAAGAAGGTCACATACCAAATTTCATTTATCAAAGTAATTTTTAAAAGAAGCTATTGCTTTCAAAAGTATGCGATTATATAGACAGGCAGACAGTCAACCCTTTGACGGATTTAGTCAAAATTTGATACAACCTACATTCCTGATGATAAGAATGTGTACCAAATTTTATCCATCTAGCTATTTAAGTTTGTGAGTTTGAGTCGCGTTAACATTAACACTGACATACATACAGACAGACTTCCCGTGGACGGATTTTGTCCAAAATTTGAAAGAAATTTACAAATTATGTGTAAAAACCACATGCAAAATTTTATCCCTGTAGCTTTAAGGGGTCTATTCTGG
>BGPR01001192.1:75546-108433 GCA_013235015.1 Araneus ventricosus | reverse complement strand
TGACAATAAAAGAATTTTTCTTGTTCCTTGATAAAGATGTAATTTTTTTAATGTTGTGAAAACTTGCTGAATTTAATAACTTTTTTTCATGTTTTATTTTCTTTTGTAATTGGAAAAATAAACAAATGGTTTGTAATATTAATTTATAAGATTTATTCATGTTAAAATAATTCGCATGGAAAAAAAGTTTATTGCTTTTCCTCTCTCTAGAAAACTGGTAAAATTACATCAATATATTGAAAAAAAGACTGCAATTTATGTTCTATAAATGCATAATATTATTATAAAGATATATTTTGTAAAAGATAGATGGTTTAACATCCCCTTAACAATGGACTTATGAAAGCAAGAAAGATGCATTATAATGCATCTTATAAGAGCAGAAGTTAAATCTTCCCACCTCTTACCGTTGGTGTCTTTTGAAAAGATGCGATCAACTTTCCCACTTAAAATTTGTGGAGATATTTCAAAATAATCCCACATATTTCGAATTGGGAAGCAAATGTACGCTTCGCCATAGTTCCTTTGGCGATTCAAAACTCGAACTGAATCTGAAACTACGCTGGCGATCGCTTGATTTGCTGCGCGCGCAGAAGAAATACGTCACTTCCTAGCGTAAAGCGAGATGTTCGAAACGACCGAGGTACGAGAAACAGACCCCTTCTTTCGGTCGAGAAAAAGCCATTAACGTCCCGCGGTCGAAAGGCGAAACGCTCCCAACCCAACCGGGGTACGAGAATAGACCCGAAAATCTCGAGTTCAAATTTTTTTGAAGATTACAATACTTCTCTTTGTATTTCTTCATATGCGAGAAAGTAAGAAGGAAAAAAAAAAGAAAACCTGTTCCAAAAATAATTTTATTTTAATATCATAATTATTTTGTTTTAATGGGATTTAGTAAAATAACGAAAATAATTCTAAAATTAAATGATAAAATTATGAAATTTAAATTTTCAAACTAAATTGGTTTCCATTTGAACTATTGAAGTACAGCCGATTTTCTAGAATCAATCACAGTGAACATATCGACTTATTTTTGTGGCATTGCTTTCCTGTGTTTTGCGTTTGGCCGATGTCGAAGTCCGTACCGTGTCCAAGTTTTTAGTTGTTTAACTGCTATTTTTGCTTTATTTATTTGGATTTGTTTTGTCTTCTGTGATTTAATTAATCTCACTAAGGTAAGATATTGTAGTTTTTAAACCATATGTTTATTGATCGCACTTTTTCTAGTTGCTAATTTTATAAACATTGAGTTAATGTCGGTTATGGCGTGTAGTTCAGTATACTTGAATCTGTGCATCGAGATGCTTTATTTCTTGAAGATCTCCATTTAACTTCAATAATTTTAAAAGTTTTTTTAATAGGGATTGTTAAATTATGATCAATATAAAAGAAAATGTAAAAACTAAATAAAATAATCGGACAGGTGTTAATTTCGGTGTTTCCGCATCCATTAAAATATCTTCCAGGCTTAACTCTTAATTATCTTAACGTATAATACCTTTTTGTTTATGTCTTTTGTATTTTAAAACTTTCATTTTAACAAGTTTTGTAAAAATTGTTTTTCAATCTATTATGTGCTTCATTTTATGCTGTGCTCTTTTTTTTAAATATGTTAAAAAAGGCTTAGCTTTCGATCTTAATCTTCCAGCGGGCACGCGTATGCAAGAGGTACTTGCATTGTGCATCGTATTACATATTTATATCGTTCTTTTATAGATTTAAGTGCAATTTTTATTTATAAAATCTTTGTTTACTATTAATCTAATAAATACAGATAATAAATAAAAGTTGCATTTATTTTTGTAAAACAACATGATATATATGTAATACGATGCACGATATGTCGTAAAATTCGTGCAGGCGCGCCTGCTGGAAGATTAATGTATTTTATTTCGGGGTTTGTAAAAGTCTATGCTGTGTTTTTTCCAAACAATGAATGTGGTCAATCTTGATGTATTTCAATATAGATATATATTGTGTCATAAATATTGATTATAACTATGATAAATGTTATAATAGTACTTTGTTGATTGCTCATTTCAGGCAAATAATGAAAAGTTAATGTAATATAGATGAAGTTACATCTTTGAAGTTTATTTCATACTGTACAGCTGTATTCATCTTAGATGGATTTTTCTTGTTACTTAAGTGAATATCTTCACAGATATTTTATTTTTAAATTTAATCATTTTGTTGTTTTTCCTTTACTTTAGGGGAAAAAACTCAACTAATTAAAAAAATCCAGTGTTCTCTGAAAGAACTTTAATAGTTTTTCTCATGGCTTTTATTTTTCTGCTTGTTTGTAAAGGCTTAATTATGCATATACAGTTATCAAGCAGTCATATGAACTTTAAACCACAATCTTTATTATCTTAACCCTAAGGACCGAAACTGTTATTTTTGAAATGTAAGCCACTTTATTAGATTAAAGAAATGGATACAGTTACAAAAAAAATGGATACTATTAGTTCCTCTCTTTCTCTTTCCGAAACTGGTAATCATTCTATAATTCATGAAGTAAAATAAAAAAAAAAAAGTTGAACAATATATAATTGTATGTTACATACATCTAACAAACTTCAATTCATTACAAATGTTTTCCAAGTTGAAATGTTATCTAAGATATCTTGTTTCTTTGAAATAATTAGGAATCTTTGATTTTAATGTCATGAATTTGTGGAAATATTTTTACTGTCTCCTGTTTAAAAGAAAACAATCAATTAGCAAGTAATTTTTCCTAAAGAAAATGCAGATGAGGTGTGTGTCTTTCCATAATTTAAGTGAAATATAAACAATTATTATGTGTACTAGTGAGAGAGAAGGATCATTAAAAATAACAAAAATTGAATATTACGCAACTGGAGTTATGAAAAGTCTATAATGAATCATGCAAATATGTACAGCTGGAACAATAAACATAGATGACTTCTCGTTTAATATGTTCAAATTGCCTTTTATGCTGACCAAGTGTTAGTCTTATTAATTTTATGGAAGCAAAGATTTTAAAATATTCCACTGAAGGTATTATCAGGAACTAATTCAAAGAAAATGTATGTTTTTACATTTTATAAAAATTAATATCAATGCAAACTTTTGAAAGTAGATCTCTAAATCAAATTTTATTTTTAATCTTTTCTTAGGTTATTTTCTACAGAATGATGACAACAGATTCAAATTAGGAATGTAATGAATATTCTGCCAATATTCAGCATTTGGCCCTTTTGCCGAAAATTCGGTCGGGCTGTATACTAAAACGGATATTTTGCCGAATGAGTCCAGGATAATAAATTTTTTAAAATGTGCTTTTAAATATATTTAACAAATAATATTGCAGAATTACATTTTAAACATTTATTATCAAAAAAAAAAAAAATCTCCTTTCATTTACTCAGTTTTAAGTTCCATAGTATGTAAGTGTATGCAATAATGCTACTCATCATTTGTCATTGTAAAGCCTAAAATTATGTTATGAGCATTTTCAGAAAAAAGTCTGTTCCATTTGGTTTTTATATATGTAACAATAAATCTGTTGTATGATGTGTAGAGGCATATTAAATGAAGATGGCAATCGTTGATAATTCAAGAACAAGTTATTTCAATTTAATCATACTTAATTAAAAATTATGCAGATTATTTTTAAGAAATTTATAGGTACTTTTGGTACAACCGAGCCATGATGCAAGTTGATTGAAACACAGCACGCAGATCACCAGCGGCTTTCAAATCAAGAAAGGTCATATGGTGGTGCGCCTACACCTTAAATACTTCTGGAAAAGGGGAAAATCCCGAATTGGGGCTCTCGAAAACATGCGCCTCCTAGCGACTCTTTAAGTGTGAAAGCTGTATTTATATTAGAATTTAAACAGAAATAATGATTTTATAAATTAAAAAGTTAAATGGCACTTTTAAAGATAGGAAAATTCTAAGTTATTACATATATATTATCAACTTCAAAAAATAAATGCCCTAATGTGCTTGCAGGAACTGAAAAATATTTTCTTGTTAAAAACACAAACTTTGGAAATTTTTCCCAATTTTTTTTCCTTCAATTAAGTGGACACTCCACCCTTACTATTAGAAGTTCTTTATCAAAATAGGAACTTACTTCTAACTAGGGGGTTACACTCTCTGCTTGCCAACCCCAAGAATCGCATTGTGTTTAATTTTTATTTCATTAATTATAACTGCGTGACTGTTGTTGTGTTCTAGTTTTTTTATTTCTTAATCTTAGATTAAAGGAAATTGAAAACCTTGTACAACATCTGAAATTGCCATATATGGATAATTTTTCTTATTGTTCTATGACTTTAGCATCCCTGCACGAAATTAAAATTAATCATTATTTCATGTATAAAATTTTTAAGTATGTTTCATGAAAATATCTTCCAACTGCATATTTATTTAAAGAGTATTTCTAATGTATATATCATAAATTATTCAACAGCATATATTATTCTGATAATATACTATTCGATGAAAAAGCAATTATTTATCATGCTTACTTAATGTGGCTTTGGTATCATACAACCAAAATGGTTGTATTTTTTTTTTCTTTTAATCAAAGCTTCACATTACTGTCTATTCTTAAACTCTGGTAAAACAGTTTCTCAAAGTTGATTTTAATGTGTAAGAGTCTTTGAACTTTGTTACTTATGCATTAATTTTAGAAAGAAATGCATCCTTTATTTTTTAATTTTACTCTTAAGTCCATTATTTTACAGATTGTGTTCTATACTTTGTTTATATAGATTATACATGTGAAACATGTAGTCATAAACATTATATTTCAAAAATAATGTGATAGAATTATACATTATGTTTCCATTGCAGTGTGAATCTGCAGCTGCTCTGCAGAGAGGAATCACATTGTGTATGATCCATTCTCATAGCAAGAGGGAACTGAATCAGAACATTATCTGGGACTATTTGTGCAGAATGTTTTGTCATGTATCACATTCTTCTATACTTTTGATTAATTAATGCTGCTACATGTTCTAGTTTAGTTCATTCATGTTCTCACTTGCATATTAGACTGAAATGTTACTTGTAAGAAATAAAAGTATATGTAGTTCCTCCGACATTCTGTTTTAAGAGAAAGAAATGTGTTTAGAACTTTGTTTTTCTGATGTTTAAGGTTTAAAATGGGGGACAAAGAGACCATTTTAATTACCATTAAACTAAAAATCTTTCAAACTTGATTTTGATGTAAGCATTTTGCAATTTGTTTTTAATATTTCCATCTTTTATTGAACAATTATAATTTTCAATCTTTATCTCTATACATTTATTATTCAATTTGCATTTGTAAACATTTTTGTCAAAAACTTCCATTCAGAGTGAAAATAAATTTTGCAATAGAATTGAGCTCAACTTTAATTATTTTAATATTACATTTTTTTGTGTACATGATTTTAGAAGAGAGGAAAGAAAAAGTGAAATATCTGAGCACTTTAATTAATATCTATAATACATCCTGCACTACAAAAAACCTGTCTGGTAAACCTTTTTTTTTTTAATTTTCAGCATTTGTTTTTTAAGAGCTACTCTGCTGTTCATGCCTTTCAATGAAAAATGCTATATTTTTATCTTTGTATTTCAATTTACTTGTGCATAAAAATAAATCTAGTTATTTATAAATTTTACAAATAACTCATTTCTAAAGTGGTAAGATAATAAAACAAAGAGACAAAAAAATTCAGTCTTACTGTATTATTTATTTACTTTTTTGAAACTGCTATTTTTTTTATTGATTTTAAGAAGCTGTATAAACCAAGAAACAATTCACTGTATGTAAAACAGATACTTGATTCAAATGGTGAATCAAGATTAAACTTTTGGCTTGATTAATATAGTGTTGTTTTCGCCATGCAAACAGAAATGTTGTTCATTTCTCTATATATAGAGTGTAACTTAACTGGTGTCAGAATTGTAAAGGGTGATAGAACTCCCCAAAACAAACAATTTTCACCACATAGTGCAGGATTGGAAAGTAAGAGGGCAACCTCTTGCGGCAAATTTTTTTGATGATTGCAATACTTTCTCTTTGTATTCTTCATATACGAGAAAATAAAAAGAGATTGAGATCCTTGCTAAATTTTTCATGATTCTTCAGTGAATCAAGCACATTTTTAAGCGATTAACTTCTAGTATGTTTTTATGGAATAACATCTTATGATAATAAAAATATTGTTTCTTTTTTCAAATTCATGCTCTCAAAGGAAGTTGTATAGCAAACATGACATAACTTTAGATTTTGCTTATTGTTATTTATGAAATTTGCTTAACAATGGCCAGGAAAAATATATGTCACTTTTTACTTATACAAATAATATAATTTGAAGCATAAAATATTTTATTGTACCTTAAAATGGCTTGGTCGGTTAAAATTTGTATTTCTGACTAGTTCATAAAAATTTCAGATGTGTGTGTGGTGCTGGTGATGGGATCACTTGTTAAAGTCATCCCCCCCCCCCCAACCATTTTTTTTCTAATGACATATTTTTCAGTTTTAAAAATGTTATTAATTGAAAATGTTAAATATGGTTAAATGTTTTGTGTTCTTTTATTTGTGTATTCATGTATATTGTAGTTATTAATTTATAAATTTTATGAATAAAAATACTCATTTTCAAGTAATTAACTCAAATCTATAGATAAAAATTAAACTTTTTGAAACAGTTTACTTGTAATTAATTATACATATAGCAAATATATTCATTCATTTATTTAAAATAAATTCACATATATTTCAAATGAAGAAGAAACCTCAGTTTACTTTTAATTTATTATACTAGCTGATCACCTGGCATTGCTCGGGATTCAAATTGTTTCATATGCTTCCCTCCATCTCTTTTTCTACAAATATTGTCTCTAATTTTCCCCAATAAATGTAAATCTCCTTTGAGTCCTTCTTGTTGAAGTAAAACTTTCAAATCTAGCTTTTTTATTATATAGTACCTTACAACAGCCTATGGTTTGAATGAAGATGCAAGGAGTTTGGGAAAAGAACATTACTTTTAAACAATATGTTGAACAATAACTATTGCAACTTTACATTATACAATTATACTATACAGAATTTACCTGGTATTGCTTATTAAAAATATAAACTTAAATTGTTTAGAACAAATGAAATGTTGCCAAAAATATACATTATGAAATAAAACATCAAAAGAAAAAAATACAATTTTTTTCAGTGTTTAATAAATGAAAACATGGAAGCATAATATTTCGTCCGGTGCAATGTGAATGGTTTGCGGAAGAAAGGCATTTCTGAAAACTTTAAAAAATCGTTATAAAAGTTACACAGCGGCTTCAAATTGCTCTAATTAGAACAGGGATATTCTGGGCTTTACAATGATACAAAATAACTATAAGATGGTATTAAAATATTTTTGTGAGATAATTTGCTCTGAAGTTACTGCAGAAAAACAGTTTTGGTTAATTTCTAATTAACTGTCTGTTTAATTAGCTTTTACACTTTGGAAAGTTGACATGCATCTTTCTCTTGTCTTAAATAATAAGTGTGGGAAATTTGGTTGAAATTGGTTCAGTGGTTTAAGAGGAGATGTGGAATATATTCACATACATACCCACAATGACTTTCATTTATATTAAGATAAGAGCAATTTTTTTTGAGTATGCATGCATGTATGTTCGTTTATTTGGTGAAAAAGAAAGAGTGGGGGGGGGGGCATATGAAGATAGTTGGATCCTGAGCGATGCTTGATTATCAGCTAGTTATTTATATAGATTTAGGTATTTCTGTTTACAGGTACTACTTATTTTAAATTAATCTCATTTTGTAAATCACTTATTTACAAAATGTATCACTTGTTTAAAAATACATTCATGGGAATGTGAAATTTTTTCTTAACTCAATACAACAACATTAACGAAAAGACTAAAGTGAGTATTATAGAAGAAAACTTAACTGATATTGTCTTTTGAGTGTTTTTCTTGTTGTGGTTTTGCAACATGTTTAATTTGCCTGGGACAACTATGCATTGCTTTTTTAAATAAATATATTTTTATTTCTATGTATGTTTTTAAGTCAGCTTATATTTGAAAATGAACGGTGTATTTATGAATTTTGCTTTTATTTTAGGGCAAAACATTGCTGTAGAAGATGAGTACTGAAAGCCGATCTCAGACTGCTTTGGCTTCTTTACATGAGACTTATACAGATTCTGAAGGAGAAGCAGAATCTGATTCAGAAGTAACACATGAAAAAATATCTACACCCAATAAAGAAAGTAGCCCAAGTTCAATGGGTAGCATTCCTTTCTTCACTTGTAAGACTTTTTGTAGTAGTTACTTGTTGTAGTAGTTACTTGTATTGTGTGAAAGAAAAACTGATTTATCATTATTATTTTCAATATAGAAATTTCATTTGTAATTTCATAACTGCATAGCTCTTTTCTTTTTCTAGATGAAAGTATGAAAGAAAACAAGCATCATTCAAAGCTGGTATCTTATTCAACAGAGGCTCATGAAGATGAAGATATGAGTGATTCTGATGATTCAAAATCATCATCTGATCCTATGGAAGATGTAAGTTATGCTTTATGAAATTTCCATCTTGGGTTAATTTTTCCATTTCAATACATTAACAAATAATATTTCTGTGAATTTTCTTTACCTTATATCTATTTTTATATGTTTATTTACCTTCATAAATAAAGCAGCCTTGGTTAAAAAATAAAGACTACGCTCAAAAAATTATCTAGCACCTACAACTTTTCATAATTTTTGTTTTTCTATCTTACCCTAACTTCTTATCTCATATTTCAATATAATAATTTTAAGAATAAAATTTGATTTTTCTTGTAACATTGTATCTCAGATGCAATAAAGAGTGTGAGATTTTAAAATTTATGTTATGAAGTACAAAATAAACTTATAATTGAACCAACAGTTTGATGAAGAGAACAAGTATTTTAAAAAAGAAGAAATCAAAATTCATTTTTCTATCCACCAAACATGTGTTATTATGTAGACATTCGTTGTTATTTGTAAAAGGGGAACTAAAAAACACTTTTTTAAAAATAAATTTCCTTCTAAAAGCAGTTTTTGGATTCATTTCTTTCTTTAAACTGCTAATTCATTTATTTCAAATGAAAAAGTTGTATGCAAATATTCTAGCAGGTTAACTACAATAGATCTCTAAAATCTTTACTCAAAAATTCTTTTTCTTTTTTTAACATTGTATACTTGCATCAAATGTAATTAAGCCTGTGTTTGTTCTAGTAAACCAGTGTCGTTGTGTATTATTTTTAAATTATTAAAAGTTGAAAGTCATTTTTGAACTGTATGAATTTTAGTACATAATTTTGTCCAAACTTTCAATTTCTGTATGTGTGTTAAAAATAAGGTACATCATCCCAACTGCAAGAAACAAATTCTGAATGCCAACAATTTCCTGGCAATTGAGTAGAAAACTTACTTTGTAATAAAAAGATAGCCTCACAACCTGATGAAAATTATCTCTTGAAGAAAAACTTTTTCATTTCTACAAAGAAAGTCTCAATATCTTTGAAACTGTTTAATACTGCAGAAATTTTTGATACTATAATTTTACTTGTGTGCTGTGATACTTAATTTTTTCTCTTTCTTTGTACTTTACAGTCATCATCAGATAAAGTAGTTCCTGTTGGAGTGCCACCTCTATCACCTGGTATTGTATTTTTTCTTAAAATCACCCTCATATAATTTTTTTTTAAAAAAATTCATTCTAAGTTTATTTTCTGTTATGAATAATTTAGTTGCTTAACTTTTATTAGTTTCTATAACTGAACAGCAATTTAAGTTGTCTTTAATCTTATTCTGATAGATTTCACATCCTCTGAAATTTAATGGATAAGCTTAAAAAATCTATTCATCCTATTATCCCTTATATTTATTCTGAAAATTTAACAAATTTTCAAAGCATAAAATTGCAAGAAAAAGAGGGAAGACATGAATTGTTGGTGGAATGACAAACGTTGAAGTATATATACATCAACAGATGTAAAATATTAGATTATTAGCCACTTTCGGTGACCAGATGGTTCACCCATATTATAACTTGTAATGATTCAGTTATATCAACAAAATGTAACCTGTAGAGGTTGTTTGAAATAGTTGTTATTGTTTTATTTTATGTTAGCAATTTGTAATTAAAGCTATTTATCCGACGAAGTAATTTCCACTTTAAAATACAAATGACGATTATAAATCAAGTAAAATGTCATTAAAAAAATGAATTTTGGTTGAATTTTAGATGAAACGATTATTTCCAAAATCAAAAATGAAATACAGGTGCATCCAAAATGAAATAGTATAAAAAAGATCATCTGTAGATACATAAATTCAAAGTTCTTCTCAGTTCTTAAATCAAATTTAAAGTTCAGAGAACAGTAAATGAATGCAGTTATTAGCTGTTGCTTCTCAAATATTAATTTGAATTTGTTGCTACAATGGGGAACTTCAGCATTTTTTTAAAAACACGGGAAAGCCATCCGTATTTGTAGAAAAAATCATTCTAATTTCAAATATGCAAGTGAAATTTTACATAAAAATTTATTTATTTAAATATTGAGAGCGTAAGATGCACTGAAATAGCAGGAATCATGAGGCAATCCGAAACGCACGCTCATTGGCCGAGTAGATTTTGACGTCAAAGTTGCCTTCCTTTGCATACTTCTCTTTCGCTACTTTTGTGTCATGCTTTGAATCAAGACATTTATACCAGCTAACATTTTAAAAGTGAAGTTATTAGCTTTTTTACTATTGAACATTCAATTTCATAATGGATATTGGTTTTGTACAAGGTAAATTGGATAATTTGCCAAGGATTGATTCTGCAATGATGGCAATGTATTTCACGAAAAATTCCGATTTTATGATGGCTGAGATGCGAGGAATAAAAGCACAACGGTAAGATTTCTCCTTTTTTTTGGGGGGGGGTCTTATAATTTCTTTTTTTCCCCTCCGATTTTTAGATTCTCATCTATTACAAACTTAAGGCTAAACAGTATCCTTTTTCAAAATAAAATTTTTTTCGAGGCAGTATTAATAAAATGTAATCAATGACTTTTTTTTCAGATTATATTGTTAAATAGAATCTGATTTTTAAAAGGTCATTGTAGCAAGAACTATTATTTTAAACTTTTAAAAAATTGACACTTTTGAAGTTTTTTTAAGGTTTTATAAAATACTTAATTTTTAATATTTTTTAATTATTTTAAGTTCCTTGGATTATTGGAAACAAAAGTAACCATGAGATTTAAGATCTGATTATTTTTTGAAGTTTAATAATTATTTTTGTAACTAAGCCTGAAGAAAACTTGAACATTTTAAAAGTATTAACTTTGGCAATTAAAAAAAAATAATAACTAGAATCTTTACAGTGCTTCCTGATATTGTTATGGGGTATCAATGGTTTCTTAAAATGTAAATTCCATGTAATCAAAAAAGGGGGACAATAGAGGGAAAAAATAAATTAAATTTAACTATTTGCTTTAAAATGTCTATTTCTTTTTTCCTGCTAACCTTACCTTACACTTCTTTTCAAAACAAAACAGATTTTGAATTCAAGGTTGCTCTTTATAGTGGTTTCTGATATTGGTAAGGGGGAACACTGGTTTCTTAACTCTTTGAAGGGCACTATATTATTATTATTTTTTTTTTTTTGCCTTAAAAAAATACATAGTTGATGTCCTATCACTTGAAAATAAAATATTTTACAAATAGAGAATTTTTTCTGCTTTTAGTTTTTTTCACAAGGGGTGGGATGACATAGTCCCACTACCCATAATGGTCTTCTGTATTCCCCGAGACTCTTCTGCGAATCATATCTTCAGCCCTTTATTTGAAAATGCCTTGAAAGAATGTGTATCTCTCTGAATGCAACAGATTTTACAACAATCAGCACTCAAATGTGACACACTTTTTTGTAGTATTTTTTATGGATCTCTTTGAAAGTTTCAGAACAAAGCAAGCTACTCACTTTCTATCAGTAAAATCCTGATCCCTTACTTATTTTATTACAAGGGAAGTAACACAAATGTTTTGTAATTACATGTGTTTGTAATTATTCAGTTCCGACAAAGAAACTGGACACAAAACGCCGGCTCGTAAATTATCTCATAAGAAAAGTTGTTTTGACCTTCCCTTGAATGCATTCAGTAACCGGAACATATCTATACCATACAGAAAAGGCTTTGCCTTAGGAAAAAATTGATAGGTTTTCGAAACCTTCAAGCAACAGTAAATTGCAGAGAGGCCCTCGGACATTCCGAGAAGACGCTGCGATTTCTATTGTACAAGAAAGAACAAAAAGATAAGAACCTGATTTTGCATGATGTATTATATATCGTATGCCTACAGAAAAAAAGAACAGGAATATATTTATTTCGGAAGTTCTGTTCAAAATAACTTCATGTACGGCATTTTTTTAAAAGCACCTGTGCCTTTTAAAAATTAATTTTATTTTATATAGTTTTATTTCACTATATAAATTATTTCCTTTGTACAAGTATTAATTTTAAAATACTAGTTTATACTAATTAGTATAAAATCTGGTAAAAATAACTTATATAAAGAAATACACTAAAAATTAAAAATGATAAAACTGTAACAACTTTCGTAAATAGCAAAAAAAAAAAAAAGATACAAACAAAGTATCTGTAAGTAGTTAGCCTTCTTTACTGCAAAGTAAGCTTTTTTCATTAAGTTAGTTAATTTTTGAGTTCAATAAAAAAAACTATATAAATTAATAATCAAACCAGACCAAATGCGACTGATCTAGGAATTTAAGTGCTGTCATCAACGAACTCGAGATGCACGATGAGATAAATTTATCCCACCTTTTCTCAACTATAATAATTGATGAGCAAATTAACTTTTTGAAGACTAATTTTTATTTTAATACATTCATTGAGTATAAAGAATTTATTTTGTATCAAAAATTAATTCTGCGCATTGTTTTGTTGAACTACAAATGAAAACGAATTTCATTATCAAAAAAGTCATGAATTTAAACTAATTTTTAAGATATTCTTGTTAATTTTCAATAGTACTGTAATTTTTTAAAAAAATATAAGAAACATTCGAAAATCTATTGAAAAAATTTTTGCAATAAAATAACGAGCATGTTTTTTTAAAAAAAAGATTCTAAAGAATGTGGGACCTTCTATATTTTACCCTTTGGTTAAAAAAATAAATTCCATGTAATCAATTGGGAAAAGACTAATTAAATTTAACTATTTGCTTTAAAATATCTTAATTTTTTTTTGCTGCTGACCTCACCTTATACTTCTTTTAAAAACAAAAAAGGTATCAAATTTTGAATTTACTGTGCTTCATGATATACAATTTTAATAGGTATAATATAGATTAATAACTCACATCAAAATGATCTCCACAGACATGACGAATGCTGCTTGCTGATAATTCCGGATTAAGCTTCGGATCTCTCTTCATTGCTTTACACCACCTTTTGCGAATAACATAATTTCATGGCGCATCGATAAATAATTTATCAGGTGCCGTTACAGTTGTATTACTACATTTAGGAACAATACAATACTTGTATCTTTCCGACATTATTTTATCTGCTGCGATAGTCGGGAAAATATAGAAAAAAAGAGAATCTCTATAGAGAGCGAACGGGAAGGAAGCTTGTGTCTCCCCTGTCAGGCAACTTTGACGTCAGACCCGTTTCGCGCCAAAATGGATCGTTTTCCCCGCGAATTCTGAGAGGCGAACTTTGATTGCAAATCTAAAAAAAAAAAAAAACTGTCTAGAATTATTTTTTTTAATCTTATTGTTCGTTTCAAAGCATTTTAAATCGATTTAAAAAATTAAAAAAAAATGCTGAAGTTCCCCATTGGAAATGCACATTAATTTTAACAAAAATGGTATGAAAAGAAAGGAATTTTTTGAAATAAAAAATGTAATAAACTATAATTCAAGCCATATTAGACAGTATTTAAAATGATCAATCATGTGCAATCAGGCGGTTATAAATTTATATATAAAAAACATTTATAAGAGCGAAAAACTATTTCAATTTTTTTTTTTATTTGATGGTTCATTATCTGTTGCGTTCCAATTGTGATATTCGAGTTGAGTTTGTTGAAGGATTGATAAGGCATTTATAATTTGAAACAGGACTAAAAATTTGATAAATTCCACAAAACAAAGTCGCATAACATTAACTTTTAAATCGGAAGAGTCACTTTCCTCATTTTAAAATGGTTTAGAAGTGGTTTACGAGTAAAGTGCGTTTAAAATGTTTTTAATCAACATTTATCTTAACTTAATTAATTAAAAAAACTTAAAATTTCTTCTCGCGAAAGCGAACCACGTTACAGCGACTTGAGTATCAGAAAAGGGGGGAACCTCCCTCCCTCACTTGCAAGAGGGAACAATTTTCCGTGACCTTGTTGGAGGGTGTTGTCGATTGAGTGACCTTCATCGATTTGCAAGCAATAGATGATACTTTCAAAAAGATTTTTAAATACACCAACATAATCTGCAGAGTAAAACTAACAACATTAGAAAGGTGAAAATTTGCACTTTAAAATGGTATAAAAATAATTTTCGTGCAGTAATTACTTTTTAAGTTATTGGTGAAAAACTGGCCAAAAATGACCAAAATGTGCTCAATTTTTAAATAATTAAAATTTGAATAAAAATTGCTCAGAGGTGCACATTCCCACCCACTAAAATATACCTGTACCAAATTTGGTAGCTTTATGTTCAACAGTCTGTTCAGTAGACTGCCAACAGACACACAGACATTCTCCTTTATTATTAGTAGAGATAAGAGATTTGTATGTAATTTTACCATTATATATGAAATGTTTTGTTACAGATTTCAAAGCCATAAAAAATTATATAACGTTGATATATTTTCTCATTATAAATTGTGTAAAAAACTCCAATTTCCCCCCCAGTTTTTTTTATTTCATGTTTATCTCCAAAGCAGCTATTTCTTATTTATTTGTAGATTTTTAAAAATTTCATCAGACTTGAAGTTTTGATTGCATGTGAAAAAGTACAGTTTATCCTTTTTTATACCTCTCTTCTCACAGTTGAAAGTTATCACATGAAAATATTTGATTACTGAGTTAGCTAATAAATACATTTTAACAGTGTATACAAAAAAAAGCTAGTAAAATCATTTTTTCAGGCAATAAACTTTGAATTTAATGAGGATTAAATAAAGCATGAACTTGTATGAGAATTGGTTAGTGTTATTTATAACTTACAATTAAAGGTATGGGTGGTATTAGAAATATGGATTTTGTACTGTGCAAAATCTATTCACGGATGAGTCAGTTAGATTAAGTAAATTGAAAGTTTTTGTATTTGCAAATGGAATTTATTCTAAATGAAAATTATAATGCTATTCCAGGGTTCCTACAGTCCTTGAAAATTCCTTAAATTTTATTTGCTTTACTCAGGGCCCTGGAAAAGTACTTGATTTTTCTTTTGGTCCTTGAGAAGTGCTTGAAAAATAAGCAAAATACCCATCCAATATGTTTGCGACAGAAGAGAAAACCAGTTTGTGTCTTGGTTTAGCCTTGAGAATTCCACCACCAGAAAAAGAGTTTTTGTATTGGGAATGCTGTCAATCATCAATAATATTTTCTCTCTTTGTATATTCAAGAACACCTTAATTTGACAATACAGTAAAAGCTACAGAGGGTATTTCTTTGCCAAGTAAAATAGTCCTGCAATTATCCTAACGTGTTTTGAAAGTAACTGATATATTTGAACAGGATTTTGTTTTAAATACCAATAACCGATTTAATCTGCAATGAAATCTGTTTTCAAAATGTTTATTTAATTTCATAGAGGCAGGGAAGTCTGTATTCATGGAGACAATAACTATAAAACTTAAATAGCTAGATGGATAAAATTTGATACACAGTTTTATCATTAGAATTGTAGATGCATATGACATTTTTTGCGTAGAAAATAAAAATGCAAATGATTAATTTGATTTAAATTTATCATTTGCAATTTTATTTCTAAAATATGTAATTTATGGTCCTTGAATTTTCTTAAAAAAGTCTTTGAATTTTTTTCTTCTATAAGAGTGGGAACTGTGTACTCATTGGATTTAATGAATGGAGATTTAATAAATGCAGGAGTTATTATGGTTTGAATATATTCAGAATTCCTTATTCTTTTCCCTCTCTAAAATCCCTGAAGACTCATTACATTTCTCAAATTTTGTTTAAGGGCAAAGATATCACTTGGAGAGTATGTAAATGCTTGTAGACCATATCAAGTTCAAGTAATAGTTCATTTTTTAAAGCTTGAAACTGTAGTCATTGTCAAAATATTTTAGCATACTTTTGTGATTAATATTCAGAATTCCCAGAATTACTTTTCTGGTGACTGTTTTGTTGTTTTTAATTGCAGATTCTGCAAGAATCATTAGGAATTCTTAAAGGTTTATCTATTACGAAAGGGATTTTAAATGCACTTTGAAAGAGGCATATGTTAAAAGCATTGGTTGGTTATATGTGAAAAAAAAACCCCTACTTCTAAAGAACATTGCTGGGAAAGAACTTTATTCGTTTGGTTGAAATTAAGAATAATTTGCGTAACGCATTTCAGAAGATTAACAGTTAGTATAAAATAGAGCCACATGTCTTACCCAGAAATAGGAGGGGGAATGGTACCCTAAATTTTCGTATAGAAGTGTTCAGACTAAAAGGCTGAAATCCTATGAATAGAGATTTTTAGAGATAATTTATTGAATCGCTGGACAACTTTCCAGAATTCTGAATATTTCATGAAGCTTTGTCTTTCTGAATGAAGTTCCTTATCTATAACATCTGTTAATGTGTATATTTGTAACCCTGTTCTTGAAGAGTTAAGTGAAAAGCTGTTGATTATGTTACTTATAGATATCTTGCTGATCAAATTGTACTTTCAATTGTTCACCAATTCCAAAAAAAAAAAAAAAAAAATCCAAACAAGAATTATTTTTTTAAATATTGAGAAACCAAAAAATGTAAGTAATTTTGTCAAATGATGGAGTGAAATGTAAATTAAGTTACAGTATTTTCTTAATGAATTTTTTTGTTACTTCCTTGATGAAATTGTTTGAAAATAATATTCTGAATTATTTGAAATTATGTCAAATTAACACCCACAGTAATTTTCAGGATTTTTGGATTGCTGTTGCAGTTATCCTGTAAATGTAATTCTGCTAATTATGATTTCTTCTTTTTCAGTGTCTTTTCATAGAAAATTGTTAAATTTGAAGAAAGAAGAAATTCAGTTACCTCCAGAACCAGTTGGCAGATGTTCCAAGTCCTTACAGGTATGATTTAGTCATCTAAAAATATACACTAAACTGTTACATGCTGAAAATTAAATCTTCTCCTAACAACCGCCTGTGACATTTTCAAAATTCTATTTTGAAACGATATTGTTATTTAACACTCTCTGATATCGTACTATTCTTATTTCTACTAAACCATTTTAAAAGGTCAGTTTCGATTAAAAAAATATTTTATAAAATACATTAGTATGTGTAGCTGAATTAGATCATAATTTAGGAATTTTTATGACAATATGCAAGATAAAAAATATAACTTGTACCTTGGTGAAAGCTAGATGAGCTTAATCGCAATATCTTCTTGCATTATAAGGAATACTAAGATAACTTGTAATAATTAGCTAAAGCTACAGCAATAACAGACATACCAGATTTGTCTGTTATTCATGTTTAGCTTATTAAATTTATTATTATGATTCCTTAAAAATCAAGTGGTAAGAATTCATCAGATCACAAAATTTTGATTACTTAACAAAAAAAAAAAAAAGATCCTTTCTCTAAGTTCAGAGTTATGGAATTGAAATAACTGGTTACTTGGAAAGTAAAGGATGTACTGTCTCAGCATCTTTTTGTTTTGGAAATGAAAGCAAATTGTACAGCATTTAAATTTAGCATTAGATTCTTACTTGGTTTTTATAGAATTTATATAATTAAACTGTTAGTACTTTATTCTCTTTCTTTTTATTTAATTGAACTTTCTTTTCATAAATAAATTAGTGGGAAAATTTTTCAAGATTATTAAGAGTATGTCTGGGTCCTATAAGAGGTTTTTGTTTTTAATTTAATATCAAGGTATTAGGTATTACAAGGTGCTTAGTAATACTATTTTTTATTGTTATTTTGCAGTAATAAATTTGACACAAAATGTGTATTACTATCTGCCTGTTATTTAAATTAATGAAAACATTATTTAGCATTTCTGCTTGTGTATACTCCAGGCATCTCCGCACCATGAGCATGTCAATGAAAAGCCACAGTATAAGTAAGCAAGGTCTTGCTTCCCCTGAGGGTATAATAATGGTGTGGGGTTGAGTTACCTCCATTCCAATGTTAGGGCGTACCTCCTCAGGAAGGGGTTGGGTCATGGCCAGTGATGGTTACTAGGACTCTGATCCTAATTCCCGACTGCTGTTGTGACACCAGTAATTTAACGACTCTGGATGCCTAGGTAGGATGGAGGTAGCTTCCAGGCATTTATTTCATTTAGATAGTTTTTTTTATTATGCTTTTAATTATATGAAAAAAAATTAAATACCAGGGATGAAATTATACTTTTTATTAAGTATTGGATTAATTTTTATTAGTAAGTAGGATTGTAATCTAATTCTTATAAGGAATATCTTAAAGCTAGATTCCTCTGAGTTCCCATTTGCCTTAAAAAGGAAAAACTACATGGATATTACAATTTTTTTTGTGCCCTGCCCTTTCTATAGTGAAAAATAACCTATCTTTCTAAAAATTAAGGCAAAATGATGCTTTGATTAAATAATGAGTAAAAAATATTTTTAATTCATTTTATTTTTACTTTAAAAAAATTAAACTTCTTGTATTTAACTCTGCTTGAAAATATTTTAGGAAAAAATTGGTGAATTATATGATAAGAAAACGCAAGGCAAAGATATGAATGCATCTTTACAGCGTCGAAAAGATTTTAGAAATCCAAGGTAATTATTCTTATAAGCTAATAAAAATACAGATTTAAAAAAAAAATATTCATATATCATATTTATTCATATGGTGTGTTTTTTCTTTCTTTCAGTATTTATGAAAAACTGATCCAGTTTTGTAACATAGATGAACAAGGAACAAATTATCCTCCTGTAAGCTTTTTTCATTATTTTATTAATATTTTGTTGTATTGATATTATACTTTAAAACAGGAATGTAATGTGTTGTATGAATTTAGATTTTGGTTGTAAAATTTGCCTTAACTACAAAGAAAGGAGATGTGATGTGGTGATATCTTAAGCTGAATATTGGGTGTCTATTTTTGTTATGCATTAAAAAAAGAGCATGTTTTAATTTTCAATACATCTGCTAGGTTGCACTTTACTCTTCATAATGATAACTCTCTTATTTTAGTTTTTCATGCACATTCTCTGTACTTGAAAAAATATTTTAACTTTTAATTTATTATAATTTTTCTCCTGTGATCTTATAAATGTTTGTTTGTTGACAAGATAGTCAGGCATATGACTACAAATTTGGCACAATATTTCAAAACCTGGCAATCTGCATCTCAGATGAATTGTTTTTGAAATTTAAATTAGGCCTGTAATTTAAATTGTTAACTGCAACTCAAACAATGGCTGATTAAAAATTTGGAAACTTCTGCACTTTAGGATTTTTCAAATAATTTCAATTCCTGAAGATTATATGGTGCCAAAATTAATATAATTTTTTTTTCCTCCAAAATTTTAGTTTAAGTTGAATTTTGTTACTTCCATTGTTTTTGCTGATAGTTTCTGAAGAAATTATAAAATGGAAACCCTGTTATGCCACCTTTTTTTGTCTTATACCATGTGTTATGTGTTTGTATAGTCTTGAAATGTTTACAATGATACTGATATGTTGTCTGTGGATCTTAAAAAAACTGTTTTTTGGAAAATTATTTGTAGGAATGCTTTCGATTTGTGTAATAAATTTCAAGCCATTTTGATACTTTAAAATCACACATTTTCACTTTGTTATTGTTGAATTATGAAATTTTCGAGTTTAAGGCAGAATGATTTTTAAAAATATGATTATTTTAAGCAATAGCTAATGTTCTTAGAAATATTTTTTTATTATTTTAATAACTTTATAGATGTGGGCATTTGTATAATTTTTATTTAATATTGAATCAATAAGTGGAAATAAAATATTTCAGCATTGTGTAAATCTCTATTTTTAATGAGAAAATCTTATTTTGAAGCTATACAACATCTGAGCAATTTTGAATCATCACATGATGTTGAGGACACTTGAGTCAACAAGGACTCATAAAACATGTATGCCATACTAACTTGAGGATATTTCATCCCAGAGATAGATCATCATAGAGTTTGAATATATCAAGCCCCATTTTTGGCAGATCAAAAATTGAATTTAGTCACAATCTGAGATTTACCAAGCCATTATGGCCCAAATTGTGGGTTTAATTAGGGAAGGGGAAAAAAAGTTGCAGTATTTCACCTTTTAAATGATAGCTTTGTTCATGCATTTCTTCAATCCCAACAAAAATGTTTTTGTGTTTATTTATGGAATTTCAAAATACATAGTTTGGGTTTGTTTCTAAGTCATATTTGATTTCTTGCTAAGTGAGATCATAATCAGATTTTATTTCTTTTATTCTTTTTACAGGAAACTTATGATCCTCATTGTTGGGGACCTGAGTCATTTTATGAAGAATTGGGTAAGTACATTCAGTGCTTGACTTATATTGATTTTTTTTTTGTGCATCAAATATTGTGATTTATGTGTGCTAAGTGTCTTTTTTGTAGATATCTAAATATAAAAACCTGCTTTTCAAATTTTCTGGAAATTTTTTGATTGCTTTCAAGAAACTTTATTCAGGAAATTGAGGTATTTACCTTAAGAATTTGAAACACATAGGCAATTGTAATAGATTAAGTAAATAATAAAGAACAGTAATAATTAGTTAGAAACAGGTTTTACCTACATAGGCATTACAGGCAGGCTTAACAGGTATTACATTACATAAGGTAGAACTATTACTGGCATACTAATGTTTGATTTAGCTTTATGCTTTATATGCATACTTTTTTAAATATGTAGCAAGTGTTTCAAATGCAGTGTTATGTAGTCATCTCCTATTTTTACCTCATTAAAAATAATTAGAATGGTTGTTATCATTCATTTTTGTTTTAACACTAGCTGATATACCCAGCGTTGCTTGGGATTAAAATACTTTCATGTCTAATATTTTTAATGTAAAAAACTACTTTTGTTAAAAAATTATAATACCCAAAATTCTTTTATAGTCTGAAACGTTTTTAAAAAAATTAAAATGAGTATATCGATTGAACCAGACAATTTTTAAAAACCACTGATAGCTAATTTTCTCCATAAATTATTAATATTTCTTGCATAGGTACTTCAAATTTTATACATAAATCTTGTTGTATGAGAAAGATTTTAATGGATGTTTTGGGACAATTAATTAAATAGTAAAATTTTCATTAAGAAAAAACGTTAAAATAAATATTAATAAAAAATAAAAAAAATTAGTCTTCATCCAGAATTCTAATGTGATCTAGCAACAGTTCTTATGTATTTTTGTTCTTCACCAATAAAAAAAAGTGTTAGAAATTGTGAATTTTATACACAACTTAATTTTTGAAAAATTATTAAAGTGAGGGCAACAAATTGAAGGGAAATGAAACTTGTGTCATGAAAATCTAATTTTTTTTAAACTTTTAATATGGTGTAAAAATAGTTTTTGTGAGATAATACATATTTTCAACAAATACCATGGAAAATGCAAAAGTCTTGCTTAATTTCCAATTAACTGAAATTTTAATTAGTTTTGGGGCTTTTAAAAGCTGACGGTGATCTTTCTCTTCTTATATAAAATATATTTATAAAAGTAAGCAAAAATTTCAGAAAAAAGTAAATTGGTTCAAAGTCTAACTGTTCGTTGCCAGCAACTGAGTAGCTATAAATTTGGGTTATTTCAAAATCGTCTGCAGGTAATAAATTATATATCAAATTTTGAAAAAATAATAAAAATTGAAGAAAAATGTCACAGATATAAAATTGAATGATATATCATTGAAAAAGTAAAATTTTGAACTTTAAAATTGTATAAAATATTTTTGTGGTATAATTTGCTCTGAACTTACAGTGGAAAAACGGTTTCATTTAATTTCTAATTAGCTGACTGTTTAATTAACTTTCGTGCTTTGAAAAGTTGGCAGGTATCTTCCCCTTGTCTTAAATAATAAGTATGCAAAGTTTGGTTGAAATTGGTGTAGTGGTTTAAGAGGAGATGAGGAACAAACATACCCACAATGACTTTTTATATTTTTAAAAGACTTTTGCTATAAAACTTTCATTGAGCTCTATTTTTGGGATTAAGTAAAGCATTCATTAATTTCGAAATTTTCTGGAAGAAAACGATCTTTGTTTGATTTACACTGTATACAGGGAGGTGACAGAAAATTGTGAACACCTTTGGAAACTTAAACGATAGGTTTTAGGAAGAAATCACTAGAAAATTGTCTCACTCACCACTTAATACACCGATGCATCTCGAGTAGTGACTGAGAGTCTCCATACTATTGTGTAGGTTTGCACTCCGAGGAGGTATCAGAATAAATTTTGCAATTTCACCATTTTTTGAAAGGTTACTAGGATTAAAAACTTTTTTAGACATATATTTGAAAATTATTCAGTAAGTAGATCCTTAAGAAAAATATCCCATTTCGTTCTGACAATTTATGTATACTAGCTAAATCACAATAAATGGTTGCTTTTAAACTCTGGATGAGTCCATTTTCAAATTGCCCCCCTGTGGGGTGTGGGCCCCACGTTGGGAAGCATTGACTTAAAATTAAATGAATAAAAATCTAATTTGAATTTTAAAATATTTTTTATGCCATTAGCTCCTTCTTGTGCTAATCCATCACTGTTCCAAATTTGGTCCCAATAAGTCAAACAGTTTGGGTGTGCATAAAGAAAAGAAGAAAAAAAAAAAAAAAAAACATATATACATACTAATAAAAATATAAAGAATTTGATTATTTTCCCCAATTTGCATAAAACCATGAGTTCATTCTTCAGTATTTCATGAATGACTTAAAAGCTGTATGTGCTTATTTTTCTGAACCTAAAATAAAAATGTTGGTAATACCTGTATTGGAATGAACACATAGTGACAGAAATAATAGAGTGTGTAGAACTCATTCGTTAAATAATGTAACTTCTATCATTTACGACTGCTTTCATGTTTGCTGTTATATTTGTATTATTATAAATGTTGACAATCTTTTGATTAAATTGTTATGTGTATGGACCTCAATGTTACCACAAATCGTAATTTTTTAAAGTTATCTCTTCTCTAGAAGTTCTAACGTATTCATGACTAAGTGCATTAAAATTTTAAGATAACTTATGAAACTATTTCATTCATTAGGAATTCTTTTTTCATCAGTTTAAAATTTGATTTTTACTTATTTATTTAAAGCAAAAAGACAAAAGGAAGAAATGGACAAGAGAGAAAAGGAGAAAAAGGAAAGAACGAAAGTAAGTCATCTTCCTTGATTTTCTCAAATTTTATAAGGGCTGAAGTATTTAGAGACGCTGCATCATTTTCAACATTAACCTAATATTTTGCGAATCTATATGTGCCTCTCAATAAATAAAAATATCTGTGAATAGGTAATCTTTTGAATAAGTAATTGCGAAGTAGTGTGTTAAAGATAAAGTTTCCGTTGATACTTCTATAAAATATCAGTATTTCTACTTCCGTGTTATTAGAAGTATGTTTTTAAAGCTTAGTAATTAGAGAACTGAGAAAGACAGATTTAATAATTTTTGTGTAATTGTTTTTTCTCTTATGAGTGATTCAGGAAAATTTTAAAGACATTATTAAAGAATATATTGTATTGATAAAAAGTGTTTAGTAAAATCACGAAGAAGAATAAATATCAGTTTAATGTACTTCATTTCTTCATACAAGTTTTAAATGAAAAAAGCACGAAGGGAAAGATAATTTAAAGTATTTTTTATTTTTCTTTATTGTTAAACAATAAAAGTTAATATAAAATTCTAAATTCATTTAAAGAAGGGATTGAAGTAAATGTAAGCTGATGGAATTTGGCTTGAAAAGCATTTCAATTATATTTCGTAGTCTATGAAATTTTTTGATTTTAATAATTAAATCTAATATTAAAATTTCATTGTAATGCAATATATTTTTAGATTTTTAAAGCATTTTAAACTTTAATTTCTTTGTATGTTGTATAAATTTGTTGCTGTTATATATATTTGTATAAAATATGTAAACTGCAAGGAGCAAATATATAATAAATATAATTGCATGATTTCATCCTTTCAGTTGAATTTGCTGCGAAAAAACTGTGAACTGCTGTGAAAAATAAAAATATTAATAAAATGCCTGTTTGATTAGACAGTGAAGAAGTGGCAAGCTATCTATTTTACTTTTTCTATACACTTTTTGTTGAAAAACTAATTTAATTCCTCTTTGTTTTTTTCCCTCTGTAATTACTTAGTAAGAGTATCAAACACAACCTTCATATTGATATAAAAGAGGGTGGATTGAAGAATTTCTCTCTTTTCATTTCTTAGACACATTGAAATTCTTCTTCATTGTTTATAATTCAGTATTAAAATATTTGTTCCGAAAACTTGTGATATAACTTTAGATAATCTGGGATAAATTGTTTAAAAATGGTCCAAAATTTCATATCTAAAAAAAAAAAAAAAAAAAATTGTGCCGTTGCATTATTCAGTATCATGAAGGAGTGGTTATTATAAATTGATTGGTGCCTAAATGTTGTCTGCAATTATATGAATTGTTGTTTTCCATGTTCTCTTTTGCAACCTTTGTTTATGCTAAGCACTTTTTTTTTTTGTGCAGTATGGTCAGAAAATGGCTCTTGTGTCAATAAAACGTAAACAAACCACTTTTTTTTTTTTCCTTGCTGAATTCTTGGGTCTTTTTCCTTCTAATAGAGATATTATCTTTGAATTAAGCAAAATGCACTATGTCTGGTCATTTATGATATGGTACTATAAAAGCTACAGTATGGAAATAGGATGAAAAAATTGAATCATTCATGTCAAAATATTCAGTTTAACCCCTTAACTGCTGATGAAATCTTGCACAATTCGCTCCCCAGTGCCACTTGATCCTACATGGTACAACTTTTTTGTTGTCCTTGCAGTTGCATCTCTCTCCCATATTCGAGACATGGGCATATCCCAGGCAAATGGTTCTGAACCTCTTTTTCCCCCTTCCATACCCCTTGATTAATCCTCTTTTAGTACCCCATACTTTCATATCGCTCCCCCTCCAACCATCCCGAGCACAAAGAAATTTTTATTAATAATGTTAAATTCGTAGGTTAGTTTAAAAGGCAAACTACTTGAACATATGTAAGATATATTTTTGATTTCACATTTTTTTGTAATACTGTTTTGTTTGTTGCCCATACAAATGAAAACAGCATTGAAATCATTTCACATTAACTTATGATGAGAGCTTAAAGTTATTTCTCATGATAAGCAACTGTTCAAGTGGAAGACGACTTCAATGCCATCCTTGAACTTGTTTTATGGAGTTGAATTTTATAAAATTTGGTTCAAATGAAGATGTATATTATCTCATGTCTTGAATTACAAAAGCTTATATTTAATATACGTATAAGTAATATAGCCAGAAAATGAGAATACTCTTTCCACAAGTTCTGCGTTCATCAAAGTTATTAGATATTTTATTGCTCTTACTCTGATAACTTGGGGAACAAAATTCTACTATTTTTGTTTTCATTTTAATTGCTTATGTTCTGTGTTTTCTGCTATTACCAACATTACTTTCATGTACCCCCAATTGGTCTGCCCAGGGGTGGGGGGTATGCACATGTTGGGAACTTCTGTTCAAGGTAATTTTATTTCGTTCCAAAGCAGTGGGAAAAATTATATGACTAGCAACAAATTACAGAGAAAGGTATTTTGTAAAGTCTCCGAGGACATGTATATAATGATAGTTCGTGAGATGAAGTGTAGAGCATTTTTTAAATGAAGATACAGTCGTTGTTACTGTAAAAACTAGCTTATTAGAATTTTAACCTTCTTAATTCAAGTGATGATGGTGCAGATAATACAACTCTAGATAAAAATTGAACATTACTGGAGTCTGAGTCATGGCCATGAATGAAACTCTTACACACAATGAGGTACATCTTACCAGGAAAGAGTTACATCATAAAAAGAGAGATCGAGGCAGTCATATTTTTAAATGCTGCTGGTAAACGGGGAGTCCCCAAAGATCTTGTGACTCTGTAAGTTAAAGTAGAAGTGCGTAAGATGTTTAAAAATTCTAAATCATTGCATGTATATATGTCCATGGCAGTTAAGGGGTTAATGGGCTTTGCCTACTTACAAATCTGCTTGTTTGTGTATTATATCCAGTGGTGTAGTCGCAAAATAAGCAGTACCAATGCGCTCTAAAAGCAGTACCAGAACGCTCTAACCTGGGTGACAAGAATTGCCCTGTTTTAAGAACATTTTCACAAATTTTTTCTTATTTATTTTTCGAGAGGAAAAAGCAGTGCCAGAACGGCGTCCCGGTGCATGCTGGTTCCACTGCATCCCTGATTATATTTATTAAAAGTTTTTGTAGTTATATATTATTTTATTTAATTTTTACTGCTTTTGTAAAATGTTGGTGAATTAATGACTAGAATTACAACTTCCTTTTTGCATTACATCAGTGAAGATATTTAACCCATGTTCTTTTAGTGGCCTTTCACCTGTTGTGTTCATTGTCTACATAAATATCCCTAATGGAGACAAATAACTGACCAAGTCATGTGACATCTAATTGCATGTTGTCAGCACCATCTTCACTTTATTTCTCTTGCAAAATATGCATTTGATTTCAGCATTAAAATGGCAAGAACATTTTATAGCCAGCGGCATGTTAGCTGGATTAAAACACGATGAAAAAAGAATGAAAACATAGTAACCATAATCATTCAGCTTATTGGATATATTTCTTAATATACGTAATATCTCGGAGAGCTTGGTTTATAGATCTTACAAAAATTCTGATGAAATAAAATATGAAAATAAAATGTATTAGGATATTATCTCAGCTTTCAACCATGCAATGAAATATCTGTTTAAACAATGAAAACGGTCTGAATTGCATTGCAACAATGAAAAGTATTGTTTAAATTATGCCAAAAAATATTTTTAAGAATTTATTAAAATTAGAAAAAAATTTGTACAGCAACTTAATTGATATCATTGAAAGGGTAATTTTTTGCACTTTCAAAGGGCATAAAAATGATTTTTGTGCTGTAATATTTTCAGAAGTTTTTAAGAAAAAGCACCAAAGTTTTACTTAAATTTTAATTAATGAAAATTTTAAAAAAGGGTTCCGATGTGCGCATTCCCACCCTCCAAAGTATGTTTATGCCAAATTTCATAGCTCTAGGTTCATCGGTCAGCCCAGTAGACTGTCAATAAAAACACATACACATTCTCTTTTATTATTAGTATAGATATTTCACTTCATTGTTTTGTATTTATTTTTATGGATTTTAACAATATAATATACATTCATACTTTAAGATCAGGTGTTTGATTGTGTTTAATAAATCGTATTTCTTTATTTCTTTTGCATAAATGATTTATTTTTTAATGTTTCATGTTGCAAAATTTATGAGATTTTTAATTATGGTTTTTTTTTTTTATAGGTAGAATTTATATCTGGTACTGTTAAGAGATCATCATCTGATTCTAATTCAGGTAAAGTTTTAATGTCTGGGGTATTATTTGTCATACCTTAGTGGAAGTAACTTGTAAAAACTATTATTCATAAAAAAAAAAAATCAGAATTATAAATTAAACTAATGATCAGATTTTCTTTTTGTGGTGATCTATCAATTTTTGCATAGCTGTGGTAAATGTGCAGTCCGTCAAAAAAGTATCTGAACACTTCTTATTTCTCATAATCTATTCAAGTTGAATTTAAGAAAATTATATCATTGAATTTGAGAGAATGTTGTCTTTAAATACATGTGAACTACATTTGCATAAGGGGTCATCTACATATTTATATTTGACTCATCTTCAAATTTTCCAATGGTAACCCCCATTTTTTGAATTGATGGAAACAATGATTTTAGTTTTTTTTCTTTCTGTTTCTATTAACTGAAATATCACCTGAAATCAAGTAGAAACTTAAATGCTAAAATAGCCCCTCAGAAAGATGATATTTTGGAATTTGTTTTAGACAACAACAGATGATATTTTCTGTGTAGATGAGCCTCACAAAGGCCTATTGGTCTCATTCCCCAAACCATTTTGGTCACTTTGATATTACCTTTTTAAATTAATCCATTTGAAGGAAAAAATTATAGTAAACAATATTGTTTTATGTTTCTCCATTATATCCTTGTTTCTGTTTATATTATTTTAACAATTTTACTTTTCATGATATTTGAAAGGGAGGGGGGGGGGAAAGATGAATTTTGTGGAACCACGTAGTTATACCCTCTGCTTCCCTAATATCTACAGCATGACATGGTGAAGGGTAAAATTCTACTAATCCGTATTCCAGGAAACTTTCTAAAATTAGAAAAATGATTCAGTCACACTAACCATTGATAGTTTTTCGTTTTTTGCGTTGATTAACACACTCAACTGCAATAAGATCTTCTGTGAAGAACTGTTTAGTATTAAATAATAAGTATTATTAATTGCATATTTTTATATCTTAAAAATATCTTAAGGTTTTCATGTAGAAAAGGCATCTGGTATGAAGCTCTGAATGAAAATTAAGTTTTTGATTTATTTTAAAATGCCTCAACAAGACATATTAAAATGTCTAGCATAAACAATTTTCCAATGTGAATTTTTTTTTTCATGGGCTTGAAATTTGAAAATAAATTAGGAAATGAAGAATAATTAATGATAAATAACAAGTTAATTTAAAATAGTTTTTTTATTTTTAAATTTATATGATTTTTTTGTAATTTATTTATTGATAATTTTTACTTACAGATATCCCTTGAATCTTTTTTTTAAAAAGGGCTTTCAAAAAGTCCCTATATTATTTTGCATAATCTTATTTAAACTTTTTTTCATATATCCAAAGACAGCCTCAATTGTGTAAAAACACTCTTTTACCCAGTGATGTTTGATTTCACTTTATTCTTCACATTTTTTTAAATTTCAAAATTTGTGGAAAATTGTAATTGTAATTCAAATTTACTGTTTATTTTCTTTTAGCTCATTCTGTTAAGTGATTTTGTGATTTATTTGTTATTTTAGATCCCAACAAACGTAAAAGTAAATGGGATGTTGGAATTACCCAAATGCCTGCATCTGCATTGAAACCAGCATCTTTAGTGACACCTTCTGTTTTGCCAGTAGCTACAGGGACAAAGCCAACTGTTATCTCAGCTTTTGGAACCATAACTAAAAAGGCCAAATAATTATAAAAGTCTTATTCTATAATGAAGAAAACTTCTTTAGTGACACTTGTGCTTTTTGTTGATGTATGTCATGTTAATGTGTAGATTAGCATTCTCAAGAAATTTGGAAAGACTATATTTTTTACCATCAATTCAAATGAGTTTTTTTCTTTTTTTCTAATATGTTAATTTAATTATCATTTTATATGATATGATTTCAAATGATTTGATTGGACTGTGTTCAGGGATTATCTAAAGGAAGTAAAATTAATTTTCAAAGTGATTAAACTGATTCTAGAAACATTTAGTGTAGAAAAGCACTTCTTATCATCATAAAATCCTGTATGATGATGTAAAATCTTTGACGTGCAGTAAAAGAATTTTATTTTGATTATTCACTTCGATGTATACTTTATGGTGTAGAATAAAACATGTAAATTTGAAGTATTGTAAATGACAATAATTCCTACCTGTTTGCCAGCCTTATCTGAACTTTTTCAGATCCTATTCTGAATTTGAACCTTCAAGGAAAATATTTCTACCAAAAGAAATGTTTTTGTGCAAAATTTCTAGGAGTACTTTTTTCTGTTTTTAATATCATTGGAAAGAGTATCAGTCTGTGCATACTGTAATAGTTTCTGCAGATTAACTTTTTAAGTAGTTGTTTTGGAAGAGAGTTTACACAAGAAATTTGTGTAAAGATTATTTGAATGTAACTCATATTTATTATGTTAGATATATGGAATTAAATTTCATAGGATGCTTATTGATTTAAATGTTGTTACAAATATTTATTTCCATCATTGTGCATTGAGGATTTAATTTAAAAACTAAAAAAGTCATTGTAATTAAAGCTGTGAGGTGGTAATATTGTTTAATATGAAATTCTGATTTTTTTAATAGCCTTGTTACAAATGTAATTTGGTTGGTAACTTAAGAAAATGGTAAATGTTTGAAATGACTGGGCTTGTGAAGTTCTACTCTTTGGGTTCAGGAGTTTGGTCATAGTTGAAACTTCTGTTCATCTGTCTTCTCCTCCAGGTTGCTGAGGGGGATGGACTCTTTTGCTGTAGCATTGACAGTATTTTGGTACTGGTGTGCTGTAGGATAGTTTAGGACTAGTTTTCAGAAAGCAGGAGTTGCAAGTCTATGACAAACTCTAAATCACAATCAGTGGGGTCACTGATGTAGCAGTATTATTCAGAGTTACAAGTGAAATATTTTCTCAAGAAAGGTGCACCAGAATTTGGAAGTGTCTGTAATGACATTAGAGAGAACTCTTCATGGCTGACCATGCTTTATTGTAAAATGATCAGCACCTAATTTTTTAATATTTTAAAGTTATTCTTGTGTTAAACCATACTAGTTAATTCAAATTCATATATAGTGGTATGATTTTTTTAACTCTCATTTTAGTGAATTGTAAAGGCAAGACAAAATCCTTTGAGTTGCTTTTACTTTTGTTTTACCTAATGCTATCATTCCCTTGTCTTCTGATATCGATACAATGTAGAGTTTTATAAAAATAAGTTGAAGGGTGCCCTTTTCTATTAAAAATAAAAATAAATACAAAAAATGTATTTATTAAAATAGGCATGCATTTATGTATCTATATTACATGTAAATTATTATGCTTTTATTGTAACTTTTTCTGCCTGATTGCTATTGTGGATATTGTTGAGATATCACTTGAACATGTAGAAAATGTAATACATTTTTTTCTTTTAAAAATTTGTTGTAAAATGATAAAATAGCCTTGGGGAAGTGGGAAACAACAGTATCAGATTTCAAAACTGATGGAACTACTATGTTTTGTAAAATAATTTTATTGCATTTCATATTCATCTTTATACTATAAAATATAAATTAACATGATTTCATGATTCAAAAGACTAGTGTCATTATAAGAAGAAGATATGTAAAAATTGAATTTTGTTAGTATTTTTGTTTTGTATATTTGTAAATAAATCGTTTGTGTTAAGTCTTTTTTATATGTGTTTCAATTCTCTTTAAAATTCTGCTAGTAAAAAATTTTGAAAGACTAACAAATGACATATTCACATGAAGCCACTTTTGTGTTCAAATTTAAAATTCATTAACTTTCCCCGGTTTAGACATAGACATCAGAGATATTTGACTATAAATAGACATAGTTATAATTTCTATCTTGTAAAATCTTGTCCAATATACCTACCATTTTATATTTATTAATATTGCAGTAGTTATCAAATAAATTGTTTCTATTTATCATATCACTTTTATCTATCTGTGATAAAATATGTGTAAAGATTAGTATCTTTTGTTTGGAATTTTAAATAGTAAGCAAATATTTGAAATATAATAATGCAAGTCGACAATTGTAATAAATAGACAGGAAATATTTGATATTTTGTATATTCAAATATTTATTGAAAATTTCTTTGTATTTAAAAGCTACCACTTTTATTCATCTTTAATTGGGAAATTTTTGGAAGTTAGCTAACTTATATGATTAACATAATATCCTAGTCTTCAAAATATTTTTTACATCGTTTGTATTTGTTCATTAAAAAGCTTATACTAAGGCGATTAACTCGATTTTAACATAGACATATATGATCTAGACCAAATATATAAAAGTATTGAGTTTCTTTTCATTGTTGTGCAAACAGTAATGGTGTAATGTTCATATATTCCAAGGGTGATTGCATTCAGGTTTTTATACAGAATTCTGGATTTTTTACCTCTTCAAATCTGGAATTTCAGAATATTTTTAGATTCACTATCTGTCTCAAATTTTGCTTTTGAACAAATATATCATTAAGATAGTGATTGTAGATTATATCAAAACCAGTAAAGTAGTCAAACTTCCTGCTCAAGTAAATTAGTGAAAATGCAGTCATTTTGTTAAAATATGTATGTTTGTGCATCACAATAATTATCTACAATTTGAAATTATATTGGATTTTACAGCATCTAGTTCAAGATTTTTGAAATAGAGTTGCAAACACTCCTGATCTTTATGATTAATTTTCAATCAATTGAATAATGCCTTTTTCCTGAAACAAATAAAAAGGATAGACTTACATGAATGTGCACTATTTATTTAATGTCACTAGCAAAGTATTTATATAATGTGTGTAACCGCACTAGTAAATGAGAGGGCTGCATCAGAGAATAATTTGGCCCAGCTGATTTATTTAGGTTGACAGCTTGCTGAGCAGGAAAGCAAAGTTTACTTTTTTAAAATAAAATTTTAGATTATTGAAAAAATTTTGTTTCATACATTTCCTGATATAAATCAAATATTGAGATAATTTTCTAACTTGATTCTCCCCCTCCTTTCTGAATAAAACTTTTAAAAGGAAAGCAATATAAAAGAGGAAAT
>BGPR01001192.1:19380-75503 GCA_013235015.1 Araneus ventricosus | reverse complement strand
AATATTCACAATTTTTACTGGTCTTTAAAACTGAGCTTGCATGAGAGCTATGATTACATTCAAGCTCGGTTTCTGTAGCAAAGCCATAATATATTGACTGTTGTAATTAAAAGACTGATCATGATTTTAACCTCGTATGAATTAACCTAATGCTGTAAATATTTCTCGAAATGATTTCATTTTGTACGTATATTCAAAAAATCTTTTATGCGGTTGTAAAAATTAAAGGAATTGCTCTTGCATTACATTATTTATGTACTTAAATCAGCACTTCCCAAATTTGTTTCGAAATGTGATCCAATTCCCTAAATAAAGGCAATATAATACGTTCCTATAGCTGTAG
The DNA here is from genome assembly GCA_013235015.1 of Araneus ventricosus. Taxonomy (NCBI): domain Eukaryota; kingdom Metazoa; phylum Arthropoda; class Arachnida; order Araneae; family Araneidae; genus Araneus; species Araneus ventricosus. Next base: position 75,160 of record BGPR01001192.1, on the reverse strand, counting down.
AATGCTTCGTGAGTTATATAAATTTTATAACTTATTCCTACTCAAATAGCCTAAGATATAGTTTAATATTTTGGCCTTCTTGTGTAAGGAATCCTTTCTCAAAGGACTAAAAAGTTTTAAAAAATGAAAAGTTTTCACAGAAACAAGAAATTGAATAAATAAAAGACGAGAACTCAGCTCCCTCCTGCAGTAATTTGCTTGGCCAATAGTGTTCTGCTCTGTTCACTCATAAAACCATTTCAATAAATCTTAATGCTTGGTTTTACGAAATTTTCTATTATTCCTCTGTTGAAATTAAGCTAAGGGAGTGTTTCTTTTGTAATAATAATAATACCAGTGTTTTATTTTTGTAGAGAAAGAACTCTTTGAAATTTTGTAAAACCAGTTACATTGTATTGTTGCCTTTTTCTGCGGAACCTTCTTTTGGACTAATCCCAATCATATTGTGAGGGGTTGATTTAATGAACTTCCCTAAGCAAACTATTTTTGGATTGTTTGCAGTATCTCATTGTTCTGATCTAACATAAGCTATTGTGACGTCCTTTAATACAAAGCTCAGAACAGTTCGCTGATATAACTGACAGTGAATACTGAGTAACAAACGTCATCGCTAAGATCAATTATTAATCAAATTAACAGTGGGATGGGGCTATGGGTATGGACGAGTTTTCTGTTTTGTTTACATACATTAAAAACCTTGACTTGAAACCAAAAGTAATACAAATAAAGTCAAGGTTTTTAATGTATGTAAACAAAACAGAAAACTCGTCCTTAGATTCCCTGGATGGCAGTTTTGAGAAACAGAGACGTAAAAACAAAATTTCAGTGCATTTATTTCAGTCTTTAAAGTCAAATGTTGAGTGCATCGTTTTGGCATTAGGGGATAACGGCCTTTGTTGCTAAAAATCCCATCTCTTCACATCTCAATCAGTCAAATGTGAAGAGGGAACTAAAAAGTTATACTATGTCACCGTCCCAGATAGCATGTACATTTGCAGCAAATTTGATTCTTCTTGATATTAACTTGTCATGACAAACTTGATGTGACAACTTTGCAGCAAACTTCCTGCAAAGTAACAAAGCATAATTGACCAACCCACTTGCAAAACAAGTTTGCAGTTGTTATGACAACTTCACACCACTATTGCAATGGAACGATTAGCACTGCATCTAATTGGAAGTAGGGGGATAATAGCCATTGTTGCTTCAAATCCCGTAACACAAATTCAAGTCAAGTCACTATTGCAAAACATGTTTGCTGCAAAGATAAAAGCACACTTACAGATAATCTTTCTCTCGGTTTTAAAAAACATCCGATTTTTAATAGCATCTCCTAGACCGTCCTTCTTTTTATTGATTCAATAAATCACTGATAATTTGTAAAAAAACTAACTTTTTTATAAAAAAAAATTTGAAAATTTTTCCATCTTTTTACTGAATATAGAACTCACACTTTAAAGAAAACTATATCGCCTTTTCCTTTATGTTGAAATTTTAACGTTCATAAACAAAATTAAACCTAAAAAACAGTCGATTTTGCTGAAAAATAATAACTTACATTTTGTCCCATTTTAAATTAATTAATTTTGAAGCCTAATTTCATAATTTATTCTACTAGCAAAACGTAGTTATTAGCGAAAATAGCTCTTTCTTTGACTTTAAATCATATTCTCAACACAAAATTTAAAAAATTAATGAAATCAAGAAAAAAGTTTAAATTAAATCGTATGCACGATCTTTTAGCGCATCTCAGAGAGAGGAGAAGATAGATCCAGTCGGTCAGAGTCTAACTGGCCGAGTGGTTAGGACGACAGGCTTAGGAAGCGAGATGTCGGGGGTTCGAATCCGAGGTTGTCTTCGTTCTCTGTTTATGCTATAGTTTGCAATGCGTTTGACGCAGCAAGCTTGTGACAAGTTTGACGCTTGGTGACTAACTCGTTTGCATTAACTTGATTTAAGCTTGCACTCTTGCCGTGTCAAATTTGTTGCAAGCTTGCCGATTTGCAGAGCAAGATTGGCGCAAACTAAAATTGCTATCTGGGGTATGCCATAGCCATTAACCCTAGTCCCGCCACTGCAGATTAAATCTTTTATAAAACAATAATATTTCTACAAGGAAAATCGTTCATATACTAATTTTTGTAGCTTAAAATTTTGAAGATTATTTTATGACTTCTTGAGAAGAATGTAGCTTTTTCCAATTTTCATAGTCCTGTAAACGCATTTTTTAGGGATTAAATTTTATTTCCGTTTTTACTGTGTAAGATCGTCCTGAGGATAACACATCGAATCTTTTTATCAGTAATTATATTTCTTATCTATAGAATGACTAACCCTTAAATTGACCCAAATTTAACGAATTATTATTTCTAATCAAAGGTATATTGATGTTTTGTGGACTTCTAATTTTGATTTCAGTCGATAGAAAATTTAGGAACTCTATGGATGAGTTTTCTGGTTTGTTAACTTACAATAAAACCTTGACTTTATCTGCTTGTATGTTGGACTTCCGCTTTGAAGATTCCATTGACTTAGCATTACACCGGAATTATGTAGTACAGGCATTTAAATGTAAACACATAAAACAGAAAACTCGTCCATTGCATTTCATTCCATTTGAGGTTGAGGAAATGATTTATCAGTGTTTCCTACAGACAGTAAAATTTTATTTGCTTCTTTTATATATTCTGGAATTAAAGTAATTGTTTTGAATTTTTTAGGTTTAGATATTTATCATTTTAATTTTACCATTTTTTAAAAATTATTATCATTAATTTTTTTCTAAATGTCAAACGCAGCAGAGTAAGCAATGAAATGAAATGAAGAGAACAAATCAAACATTGTGCGGTTATTTTTCTTTTGCTTTCAAGCTGAAAATTGATGCTTTACCATGTAAGTCACTAATTAAATTGTGGTGTAAGTGCGTCGCAACTAATTCTGAAATTGGAAAATCGTGTAATGATTAGATTATTGCGTAAGTATTTGAATTCGAATCCGTAATTATGACGGAAAATTTAAACAAGAAGCCTGCCAAAGGTATACTCAAAACATCGACTAGCCATGATCAGGCTGAATCAAATAAAAAGTGAGTATAAATATTTCTACATTAAAAAACCGCTACTGGTATTTATAATTCGTGTTCGTGTGATTATTTACATAGAATATATAATGTTTTCTTGAATTTTGGCAGGAATACCATTGCTTCTTTTACGCAAAAAAATGCGAAGTTGATAGCAGGAAGAAAATTCCTTAGATTTTTCGAAAACAATTAAAATATTACTTTTTCATTTAAAAATTTTAAATTCTAGTACTTTTCAATTAGTTATACACTATTATGTTTCTTATAAATGTTCCACATTTATATTATGACATGACTGCGAAGTTATATACCTACATGACTTAAATTTAAGATTTTTTTTTTGAATAAATCAAGCTGCATTAACTTTTCTTATTTGTTTTGTAGTGCTGCAGATATAAAATGGGATGAAATGAATATACTTCAGACTCTTCATCCACCTGACAAAGATTATGGTCATATGAAAATAGATGAGCCTAAAACACCGTATAGTTATTATGAAGATAAATCAGGGCAAGAAATATCAGGGCATGGTAGTGATACTTTAGATGCTGACTTATTAGCTAAAAAGTAAATATGCTTTTACCATGTCATTTTTGTTTACCGTCTTATGATCCTAAGAAGACATTTTCTTATTTGAAATTACATGTTTATGTAGATTACTTGCTGTTGTATGTTGAAATCATATTAAGTAAATGACTTTTACATTATTATAATTCTTACCTGTGATATCAGTTTATAAACCATTTTCTTTTACGTTTTTTTTTGTTAATATTATATATTGTCTAATAAATAGAGTATTAAACTTGAATAATTTGAATCTTATTCAGGGAAATAAAAATTGAATGAACAATTCAAACAATATACAACTTGAATGACCTTGCATTTTATTTTAATGCAAATAAGTAAATGTAAGAAATGTGGAAAGATTAATTATGGTAAGAAAAACGATGCAAATATCAGTTGGAATTAAGAATTATATGAATCTCATAAAAATTATTTATAATTCTTCTTGTGTTAAAATGCAAAGACTTGCTCTGAAATAGATAAATAAATAACTATATGAAAATAAACTAAGCTAAAAACCAAGTGTAGAAAAATGGGAAAAAGGATGATTCTACATTTGCATCATATTAAGTAAATCTGAAATTTAAAATAAGGAACTGTTTAATTTCGGAGGTTAAAAGCATGTTTGTAGAAGGGAGTGTGACAGACAAGGTAGCAGAGCTGAAAAATCTGTGAGACTTTATAGAAGTAAATTATCTGATATCAAATGAGATTATTTTGATATCATATTAAACCATTAATTTCTTTGAAATCTAGATTAAAATAAAATATTTTATTATCTACCTCATAGACTACAACTTTCACCTTTAGATTATGGGTCTGAAAAAATCTGCAAGATTCATTTAAAGCTGTATTTTGGCAAAGGAAAAGATGTATGCTTATCCCTCTTTTAAGTCATTAGAAGATAAGAAATTACTTCCCTTTTAACTATCTATTCTGTTACCTATTCTTATAATCCCTGAATTCATTATCAATCCAGCCATCCTTCAGATATCATAGAAAAAGGAAGTAAAATTATCTGCAGGGTAATTGCAGGATAAAGGTATGAGTTTCTACTGGGGTGGGAGAGATAAATCCTAATTGTTTAGTGTTATAACAATTGCATCAGGCTTGCAGACAGAAGAAAACAGTCTGCCTGTATAACATCGTTGTGGTCTTAAGGAGAAGATTAATTTCTTTTATATCATCAACATTAGGAACAGTCTTCTTCCATATTTCTGTTTTGCTTTGTGTCTAATTCTATGTAGACCTGGTGAGTTTAATGCTTGATTTGTTCTGTCTGATTTCATTGTCATCAAAAGCAAGGTCTTGCATGTTATGTTTACAAGGTGATGAATGGCTGAACACATTCTGTGGCTGAAAACATAAAGTTGATTTTTTTGATATTGTTGCTTGTATCAATTAGCTAATAAATTTTTAAGTAATCATGTGATCAAAAAGCTGGAAAATATTTTATTTTGATTCTAGCATACAAATCATAGTAAAGAAAATTGCTGATAGAGATGCCAACTAATGAATGGTTGTCGTGTCAGGTGAAACACCACATCTTGCACATAATTAGCTTATACCATTTGCAAGCAACATATTTTGTTTTGATGCTTTGTTTGGCATATGTATTATATTTATGTCTGTGACTATTAATTTCATTACCTGGAATGTTTTATTTTTTCTTTATATTTGAAATTGCTATTTCACAAAATAATTTAATTTTAAGCCACCATTATATTAATTTTTTAATAGCAAAGATCTAACTATACCATAAATAGCTTTGCAATATTTTTTTGTAATCTAGGAATAATTAATCTAATTTTTGTCACATGTTTAATATGTAGTGGCTAATGCTATTGCGTCACCTCATTTTTGCTCTTTCTAAAATTCATCTTTTATCAATGAGATTTAAATTACACAATGAGCTTTTAACTAAATTTTAATTAATATAAGGGTTGTTTAAGGGTCATTCCATGTCAAATCAACACACTCTATAAACCTCACCATCTCGGATTTTCATGAAATTTGGCAGAGATGTACTATTGATATAGACTTGTAAAAATACCAAATTTGATCAAGATATGTGGACTCCTTTTTGAATTACAGCAATGTAAATTTTCAAAAATTTGCCCAAAAACAGCAAACGGAAATTTTTTGAATTGCTCTAGGAGCTCTCCTAATTGAGATGGGGAGCTGGGACAGGTGTCATTTTACAGCATTTTGCATGCTCTTTCCAATGGTATACAACATACTATAGGTTAGTATCCAAAATCTTTTGTCAAAATTTAAATTAAAATTTTAAATTTTTCAAAAAGTACATATTTTAAAATTTTCAAATTAATTCCATGAATAGTTTGTATTGTTGTAAATCACCTGGCAAAATATTAATTTGGGAAGACAATGGGTTAATAGTTAAAAAAATTTTAAACTGAAGCTTGTTTTTCATTAATTCCCTGTATTGAGCTGAATAATACAAGAAAGCTAATATTTACACTAGCGTGAAAATAAATATGAATGCTAACCTGAAGGAAGAATACAGTAATGAGTCTAAAATAATTAAATCGTACATGTTTTTGTACTTTGGCAGAATACTTATTAGCTTTTATGATGAAAAGTTATTTTTACTTAATCAAATTCTTCATTTTTCTGCAAAACATAGCCGAGCCACCAGTTTCCTTCGTAGACAGTAGTGATGTAACCTGATATGTCTTCTAATTTCAGTTTATGTGGATATTTTGACACTTCTTTTCCGAACCCTGCAAATCATATGAAAAGTATTTCACCAATAATGTTGGCGTAGTTTTGAGAATGAATGCATGATATTGCTTGGTTTCTTGGATAGCCAATGCTTGATCAAAGTGACTGTTCAAGAACAATTCTGATTCAGCATATTCCTCTTGGGTTGAGTAGGCAAAATCTACCTTGGTAATATTTTCTACAGTCCACTCAAAAAGTTGTTGTGGGGTTCGAGTTTGATTTTTATATGGTCATTATAAACTAGCACAAGCTGCCAATCTCTTTATTGAATCCCCTATTCCTTCGCAAGACACTTTTCCATGTGTTGTGACCGAAAAATAACACTCTCCTATCACTTTAAAATCTTCCTTATGAAAGCAGAAGTTCAAAAAGTTTATTTTTATATTGGGTGGCAGACCCATCTGAAAAATAAAAAAATCTTGTTTGGAAGTTTTTGAAATTTAGATGTCAGAAAGAGTAGAAGTTTTTTTAAAGGTGTAAATAGCAACTGTTGTGCTCTAGGTAGTCAGAAACAACTACGTAAGTAACATGTTCAACTTCGTTTTCCTGTTTGAAATATATTACAAAAGGATGGTTTGTGACCTGTTGGCTTGTCCAGTGATACCTCTGTGCTTCATCTTGCTATGCTATAATTTTCAAAAAAATCACATGCGACAGCAAACTCTTTGAGATATCCTTTTCTGTAATTAAAGAATGCTCCCTGTTGTTTGGCAATGAAGTTGTGCTGAACCAAAAAAGACAACTTGCTGCAGAATAAATCAATACATTTTTCTGAATATTTCTCTAAGGTTTTTAGAAAGGAAAGGATCTCTAGGAAAGTTGTCTTTGGCAAACTGAAACCACTGGTGGAACTTGTTCAATCAAATTTACAGCAAAGGATTCTTTCAAAATTGTACCTATCTCAGTTTCACTTGGACAGTAAACACAGTTCCCCATATGTTGCAATCAGTTGTTGATGGGTTAGAAAGTACTTTTGGTAGGCCTTGCTTGTAATTTTTTATGTTGCCATTTGTTACAGTATTCATTTTAGCATTGTCTATAATCAATTTGACATTTTGGTAAGTTAGGCATACACAAACAGAGTGTGTGCCACTTTGACCAGCTAACACACAATGTTACGGTCTCAACTCAGGAAATTTAGAGAAACCTATTTTTATGCAAGGAAACTTGTCTTTGAAATGTTTGTAAGCTTCTTTAAAGTATGAAAAACACCTAATATATTGAATGAAATTCTTAAGAAATTAAGATTGAACAAAGAAGGAGCAGTTTAAAGAAGCCACCAGATGAACTTTTCTTCCTTGTGCTGTCCAGAAAACTGCTTCTTCCTTGTTCAATCTTAATTTCTTAAGAATTTCATTCATTATGTTAGGTGTTTTTTATATTTTCATTGTTATCTCGGTTGCTTGCAGCATTAGCATGCTCCAGATGCTTTGTTTATATCTTATTTTAATTTTATTTGTATTGGTTTGTGTTTTTACGTTTAATGTCATTATTTTAGCTGTTTATTGTTAAAGTATGAGCTAATAAGTATTGTGCCAAGTACAAATATGTACGATTTAATTATTTTAGACTAATTACTGTGTTCTTCCTTCAGGTTAGCATTCATATTTATTTTCACGGAAGTGTAAATATTAGCCTTGTATAATTCAGCTCAATACAGGAAATTAATGAAAAACAAGATTCAGTTTAAAATTTTTTTAACTATTTACCCATTGTCATCCCAAATTAATATTTGCCCAGGTGATTTACAACAATACAAACTATTCATGGAATTAATTTGAAAATTTTAAAATATGTACTTTTTGAAAAATTTAAATTTTAATTTAAATTTTGACAAAAGAGTTTGGATACTAACCTATAGTATGTTGTATACCACTGGAAAGAGCATGCAAAATGCTGTAAAATGACACCTGTCCCAGCTCTCCATCTCAATTAGGAGAGCTCCTAGAGCAATTCAAAAAATTTCCGTTTCCTGTTTTGGGGCAAATTTTTGAAAATTTACATTGCTGTAATTCAAAAAGGAGTCCACATATCTTGATCAAATTTGATATTTTTACAAGTCTATATCAATAGTACATCTCTGCCAAATTTCATGAAAATCTGAGATGGTGAGGTAAATTTTGTTCAAAAACTGTGTTGATTTGACATGGAATGACCCTTAAGTGAAACATAGACAAAGTCTGTAACGTTGGGAATATTTGTCATGTGGCCACAAGATGGCAGCGTAGGCGAGCTGGCGATGTGAGAAACTACACAGACTATGTAAATTTCCAGAAACAACTTCACTATGTATAGCAACCATTTGTAACAGCAGATGTATGTGATGAATATATCGAAATCAGTACAGAGTGGCATGATTCAATTTTTTGTGCAAAGAAGCTGGGAGGGCTGTGAAATTTGTCTTTAAATGCGAGTTGTGTATTGCTTCAGGGTAACGTAAGGCTGTGCATTGTCAAAGCAACCATGGACACAATACCTGCTGGAAAGTGTTGTATCACCTGCCTTACAACCCAGGTCTATCACCTTCTGATTACCACATATTTGTCTGTTAAAGAAGGCCCTGAAAGGTAGAGCTACACCTGCAATCAGACACTGTGTGATGCTCTAGAAGAGTGGTTCCATATCTTTGTCCTTCTTCATTGAAGGTATTGAAAAACTTGCACCACTTTGGGGCATTTGTCTGAACAATGTGTGTGTGTGTATGTATGGGGGGGGGGTATTTGCAGGCTCTCGTAGCCCCATTACTATGTTTCTGAATTAGTGTTCATTTTCCAATAAATTACCTGTAATTTTTTGGACACCATTCTATATGTTTCACTTGAACGATCCTTTTAATTAAAAATTTTACAATGTTAAGTCCTATAATACCTCATAAAAAAAATGTTTGGTTCTTTCTTCATTCTTGTTTTGGTTTGATTATTGACGTAAATGAAGACTAGTTTAATTTTTCTAAACTGGATGAAAACTATTTTCAGCCAGTGTTGTTATATGTTGGATGTTGTATTTACCCTGTTACAGATTGTGTTGCATGTAAATGTTTGTCTTGTTTTAGTTATTTAAAAAAGAAGATAAATATTAGATGATTTCTTAGAATAAAATAAGTCAATGAAAGTTCACGGAAAATCTGCAGTTTTTTTTAAATTTTGTTTTTATTATAAATAGAATTGAATGTAACAAAATGCAGTGCTGAGAAACAGCAGAAAATTGAGGTAATTGTTTCCAGTGTTGCAATGAAAACTTCATATATATTTTTTTTTTATCACACTGTTGAATTGTTAAAATTAAGGCATTCCATGCAGGTTTATAATACTGTCTGAACTATTATAAGCAGGGTTGTTGATTTTTTAAATTTTTTTTCAAAAAAATCGATTTATTTGATTTAAATCAGATTTTTTTATTTAAATCAAGATTTTTTTTATTTTACTGATTTTTTAAAAAATTATTTATATATTTAACATTTGTATATTAGACCATGAGCCCTACATTCATAGAATTATATATATAAGAGCATAATCTAATTATACATATATAAGTCATTAAGCTGTACTTTCTTTTAAATGTTTTTCATTTATGTTTTTTTTTTTAATTCAAACATGTAACAACTATTTAAAAAAAATATTTGTGAACTTAATATAAAGAATAATATACTTCTGAAATATAAAATAATTTTATTGAGGAAAAAAGGAACAATATAATAAAAATTACATTTCTTGACTATAGATATATTATTGTATGTTAGAATATTGGAGGATTTTACACTCGGCTGTTCATTTGTTTCATTACAAACACAAGTTTTGAAGCTTTCTCTACTCTGTTTCACCCAAAACAAAACATTAAATAAAAAAAAATCTAGATTAAATTTTTAAATTCGGGCTTTGAGGTGCATCGAGTCACCATCAGGACTACCAGTGTGCCAAATTTCATGACTGTAAGTGTGACGAACACACAAACATTACCTTTTATAATTATAGACCATAGTTTAAATTGCACTATGTATGTTTGTATTTCTTTTGCAACATTTATATGTATTACTTGATTATCTTACATTGAACATTATTGCAATATAAAAATTTTGTTACCCCAACACTATTCTCCAATATTAAAATGAAACTCACAGCATTTTACTATGTTCTTTCTTTGTGAACATGATCCTTTCACAATATCTATTTTTATTTTATAAAAAAGGATATACTTTGCATTTTATTGTGTTGCTCATTAGAGATTTATTTCAAATCTAATTTGCTTGTGTTCTCAAAAATAAAGATATGGAAAGTATTCTAGTTGCATCAATTCAATGAAATATTTTTTTTTTTTATGTTCCATATATTCTTTCTTTAAATATGCATTTAAAAATATTTTAAAATCACCATTTAAAGATACATGAACAATTTTATTTCATTAAAGCAGATTAACTTAATATTTAAAATAAAGGGATTTAAATCGGTGATTTAAAAAAAAAAAATCAGTTGATTTAAATCAGCGATTTTAATCAACTGATTTAAATCACCGCAACCCTGATTATAAGTTGCATAAGTTATTGGTAGTTTATACTTCATGAAATTTACTAACACAGATAACTGAGTAAAAATTTTGATATAAAAATATCTCAGCACTACTTAATAGATGTTTATACTTATATTCATAATTATAGTTAAGATATCAATCTGCCTTTCATGGCAAAACCATGTACATTTAAGTGACAGAAATGTGACACTCTTGAAACTGACTGATTAGATTTTGTTGGTTTGTATTATTTTGGATTTCCAGAATTAAATGCAATGTATTACTTAAAGATGAAGAAATTAACATGAGTATTTTTTTATGTTATTATACTTTCTGAAAAAGGAGATCTGCTAAGAATTGATAAGAATATGGTGTTTCATTAGGAGAAAGTGCCATTCTTAGAACTAAGTTCAGAAATGGAGAAATTGTGTGAATCGGAATATACTAACATCTATTGAAATTTTTACAATTAACTAACATTTTCCTGGTTACATGGTTTAAAAATTTTGCATCCTGTGGAAGAATGTCTTTCTTGCAAGAACATCAAAGAACCTATCAATAAATAATTAAAAAGCAGTTTTTAAAAGGAGTAGAAAATTTTAATCTTTATTAAGTTTATAATTAAAATTTTTTAAAATTTGGTTTATTTGCATGTTTCAGGATTAATTTATGTTCTGAGAAAGAAGTAAAACCTAAGGTTTTAGATTCTCCTAGTGAAGAGGAAATTGATGAAGACGAAACAGAAGAAGAAAGAGGTATATTTTTTTGATAGTTGATTTTTTATGGAAAAATAACTGGTTTTATCTTTAGTGAATTATTTAATTTATGCATCAAATTCAAATTTGCATGTTCTGATTTATTTTTAGTGTTTGGTAAACATATGGTGTTTTCATAAATTATGTTTGTAAGCAACTTTCGCAACCTGAAAAGTTTTTAAAATCGATTCTTGTAAGAAAAATGATTTGTCATAGAAAATTTGTGTTTAAATTCATTTATTGTTTCTAATATTCAGCTTTGACATTTCTTTTTTTTTTTATGAAGTAATGTCATTAGTGAAATGAGATTAATTGAAAAGTTTTTTTTGCATGCATTCTGAAGTGAAGCAGATATAAATAAGTAAGATGAAGGTCATGTCTAAAATTAAAAGTCGAAGAATAAGTAGAGCACAAAACTTAATAAGCTGATTGATGACAGTCTCTCTTTTAACATTTAATGAATTCTAGTTAAACATTTAGTTTTTGTTAAAACATCAATGCCATTTTTATATACGTATTAAGAGGTTTACCGTACAAGCATAAAGTCTTAATTTTGATCATTAATTGGCATGGTATTTTATGTCTTAAATAGCAGTATTAATGATAATTATGATTTGTATGATCAGACATTGTATTACTTGTAATCAGATTCACCATTAATGTATTTCAAGGTTTTATATACTGTGAAATCCAACTCCAAGTGGGTTTACCTAGAAAAATATTGGCAGTACAAAAAATCCTTTAGGGCTTTCTTCTTTTGAAATTCTGTAATATTTATCAGTAAAAATAGTGAAGATTGAACAAAAACTGGCTATTTTCAATTGAATTTTATTTTTATTTATCATTAAGTATGCTTCATTTTCTTAATTATTTTCAACTTTGGGGTCACTGCGAAATGTTCTAACAGAAATGAGATTGTAAACATTTCCTCTACCCCAAAAAGGTTAACGACCAGAAAATGTATGAAAAGCCTTGGTATATTGTAATTGATTCTGCTATTTATTTATTATTACTTCTATAACTTGAAGAATTGGGATTACTTTTTACAGTACGATGGAGTGTATTGAAATGAAGCATGATTCACATCTCTGTTTATTTTTCAATTTTTATACACTGCTCTTATTGTAAAAGAAATGTAATGATTGACTTCATATGATTTCAGAGTAAAATATTATCACCTGCCTTTTGAATGATATTAATTTGTTTTCAAATCAGAAACTGAAATCTTCATATTATTGGACTTTAGTTTCCAAAACCTTAATTCAAAAGTTTTTCTTAAGTTTGGAAGAAATATATTTCTGATTGTTAAATATATATTTTAAAATTATCCTGCACTATAATTAACACTTGTGTTGTGCTCTTTTTTTTTTTAATGTTTTGTGAATTGCTACTGAACAACTTTGGGCTGTAACTTGTGTTTCTTTATTTAAAACTCCACACTGAATTAAAAAATACAAGTCAAAGAAATAATCATAATTTCTTAGAAATTTTCGTCCCTCTTCCTTTTTACTTTCTTGTATGCAAAGAGAAAGTATTGTAATTGTCAAAATATTCGAACTCTAGAATTTTGACGAATCTCCACATTTTAGACCTCTCTGAGTCTGAAAAACACAATTTTGGAATTATGTCTGTTTGTGAACATGATAACTCAGTAACTATTAGAGCTACAGGGATGAAATTTGGTATGTGATCTTTACACATAATTTTTAAGTTTCTATCGAATTTTGGGCAAAATCCGTCTACGGGAAGTCTGTCCGTGTTCATGTGAATACTATAACTCAAAAACTTGAATAGCTAGATGGATAAAATTTGGTGCACAGTTTTATCATCAGGATTGTAGGTCCGTATCAAATTTTCAGCCAAATCCGTCAAAGGGTTGACTGTCATTTGGTCTATATAATTGCATACTTCTGAAGACGATATCTTCTAAAAGAAATTACTTAGATAAATGAAATTTCATATGTAGTCTTAACCCTTATTGTAGATTTGTCTCCAATTTTCATTTAAATCGGTTACAAAAAAAAGGCGTTGAAATTGCATATTTGGTTTTTCCCCCATGCTACTACGACGCAAAAAAAGGAGAGAATGCTGGAGTGAGCATTTTCCCCACTTTAAGGAATACCGCACGTTTTCTGGTGTGCGGTGTATTCCCCCCAACCTGTGTTATTCAAATGTGAGAAAGTTTCGGGGAGGCCACACTCCCTCTGGTTATAGCACAAAATATTAAAAAAATATTGTATTTATTTTTTGTTGCTATTTTGTTTGTAGAAAAAGGTTTAATATTCTGGAAGAAAAAGAAGGGATTTTTTAAAAATTTTAACTTCTATTTAAGAGCTGGAGGTATAGCCTAAAATTTTATAATTGTAGGAAGATTTAACATTTTGATTAGTTGAATAAAAAAGATTGTGAATTGTTGCCATACGTCCCATATATATGTGACTGTCACTGTATATTACTTCTCAGTCTTGTATTATTATTTGTCCTGTTTTCTGGAAATTATCACGATCATTCCAAAAATTCAATGCGTTTGACTGGATGACTCAACCAAGTTCTTAAATGGAAAGGAATACAACATACTATTGCATATTTTCAAGCAAGAAACATCGATATTGGCAACTGAGATTCTATTAAAATAGTTTATTAAAAAAGAAATTATTATTCTAAAAGATTAGCTAGAAAAAAATAATATAAACCGAAACTGCGAAGCAAAATTGAGTATGGAAAAGAATCGGCTCAAGTTTTTGTGCAGATAACAAAGTAGTATATTGATCAGAAGTCATGTCTATCAAAGCTATGCGATATACAATTTCTGTTTTATTTATTTAGCACTTAAACGTCCTGTATCAATGCTTGGCAATTATGTCAACCCTATGGATTGGTATCAATATATATCAGAAGGGAGCAAAAGGGAAGAGGAAAATCTTAGTGTCTATGTTTTGAAGTAATTGAAAAAGAGTTTTGTCTCGGCCTAAACTTGTTATTTGCATGAATCATGGGAGTGTATAACATTTATAAACTTATACAAAAGTACTCTGTATAGTTATGTGTATAAATTTATTAAATAGGCAGATTATTAAATTAGCAAAGTAGGCAGCTGTCTAGGGCGCGACAGTTTTAGGAGGCCCCATGGCCTTGAAATTTATTTGCAGTATTTCCTGAGTAATTTAATTTTGTACTTTTATTTAATTTACAAAGGCAATGCACTCAAAGTTATCCAAATTAAAATCAAGTATCGTTTAAATTTCAGCACATTATTCCAATGAGATTCCTAATTGATTACCTTTCGCAAGTCTCATATAATGTTGTTTTATAATTCTAAAAAATAAATTGCTTTAGAACTTAAAAAATGTACGATCCTGTAATTAGATGGTATTTGGATTGTGTTAAAGAAGTTTTGCACTTTTTTAAAATACTGAACCAATTCTCTTGTAAGCAATCCACAGTTAAATGTTTTGCTATTTTAGTCTATGTCAAAATTTGATTCTTAAAACTGCTTATATAGACAGGGTGCGTAGCGTCCTTAAAAGTCCTTAAAAAGTGCTTAGTTTTTATGGTCCTTATATAAGGACCTTAAAGTGCATGCCCTTTATACTGGAATGAGTGGGTAAAATGATTTAAGATTTATCAGATTAGATTTGGTCAGTATGAGTACGATATTTTGAAATCTGAAAAAAAAAAAAAAAAAAACTTTCATTGTAATATGCAATTTCCCCCTTTCCTTAAATTCTTTGTGCTTCCATGCATCATTTAATTTTATGTTTTAAGAACAAATGTATTATAGTGAGATTATTTATTTTATTTTTTGTAGCCGAAAGATCTGCCTTTGAGTACAAGAGGAAAATGCATTATAATGAATTTTATGCTGTAAAATTAGCAAGAAAACTAATTGATAAAGACGAAGATGAACTGGAAGGCGAGGAAGAAGATAGTAATTAAAACAAAAAGGAAAGAAAAAAATGCAAAACATAATCAAGAACATAAGACTTTTTTCCATTCTCACTAAGTTTCCTAACAATTTATATTGTATTAACGGTTTAATATTTTTTAAGAAATAGATTGTTAGTATTTTATGTAATTTATATTGGTTTAGTCCAAGAACTGTTTAAAAATGCTACTATTCATTTTTTAAAAAATGAAATATTCTCATGAATGGAACCATTTGGTATTTCAATATGATGCCAGTTCAAGTATATTTGCTATTTGTTGCTTTTAGTAGTAAAAATGTATAGATCTGTAAATAACATTAATAAGTTGCTTTTCTTCTGGATAAACAGTATATATTTAGTAGTTATTTTGAAACTTCACTTTAGAAATTGATGGAGCATAATAGAGTAGATATTTGCTTGCATATATCAGTCTTTGTAATCTAGAGAACTCACTTTAGACATTTGTATATTTTTTTAGCTGTGATGGAATAAGCAAAATAAAGATTTCACAGTATTCCTTCCAAAACTTTGATTGAATATGCTAAATGACACACTTAGTATTCAGACTAAACAGGATTTTTTTAATAAAAAAATATTAATATTAATATTTGCTTTTCCTGTATTGGAACTTATTTTAATTGATCTGGAAATTAATAAAAAAATTCCTCCAAAGTTTGAATAACATTATATGCACATTAAATAAATCAATGAAATAAAGCAAATTAATTTTTTTCTGTTGAAAAAAACCCAGCAATGTTATTTCTTTTTATTATTATTATTATTCTTGCAATATTTGTGTAATTTAGTCTTGGGAGTGTTATTTCGAAATCAAGTGTTTTAATATTGAAGTATTATTTTTTAGAGAATTTTAAAATTATCTTCTAGTCTTGTCTGTCTGCTATGTTTTTTGTAATAAGAAGCAATTTAAATTTTTCAATTTAATATAGTGATATTTTGTGATTTACACTTCTGATTTTCATTATTCTTTTTCAATGAATATTACTGTTATTTTTGTGTGATTAATATTCCATGACAATGATTTTTGTATGTTTATAAATGTGCTTTTGCATTCATGATCCAAAATGAAAAATTAATTGTGATAAGATATTTCTTTAAAAACTGTTAAAAGCGATTTTGATATTAAAGCAAAATTTTCCAGTTGTTGATGGTTGTGTAAAAATCTGAGTGCTATTTATATTTCTAAACTTTCTTTCTTCTAAATTTCATGTAGCCTGCATACTTTCATAAAAAAAGTGTATTTTTGACACCATTTACCATAACATGTATATATTCTGTAAACTTTCATAAAACTGTGCCATTTTGATCTATTCTCATCCTAAGAAGCATATATTTCTCTCATATCATTTTGTTTGATATGGATTGAATCTTACAAGCCCTGTAATGTTTTCGTATCTAGAGGAAAAGATAAAATCACTTGATTTTGTGTGCATTCTTTGTTGCATATGTTGTATTGAAATAAAAAAAAAAGCTTTAAGGATTTATTCTGTTGTTTTTACACATTGTTTTTTCTCTCTTGTTTATGTGTGCGTATATATTACTTTAAAAACATTTACTTTATAACGTTAGAAATGGATATTTTCATGTATTTATGGTTATGGGACACATCTTTAAAATGTAATTTAAACCAGTTCTTGGACAGTTATCCTTATGAAAGACATTCACGTTCTTCACATACAGATATGCATTAACCCACTATCGCTCAATTTAATTTAAAGCATATATATCAAAAAATTTCTATTAAATTATGTTTAAAACACCAAGAGTAAGATAACTGTAAAGTAAAATTAAAATCTGAGGAAAAAAAATTAGGGGTTCTTTTTTATTTTTTTAGAAAAATATTTAAAAAATTGTCAAAAAAAAATCTTTTTTAAAACATTTTTTTTAAAAATAAATATTAAAGATTTTTAAAATACAATAAAATATCAAAAAATAAAAATCATTTTCTAATTCCTTGCATTAGCTCAAAAATAAATCAAAGGAAAAATTAAAAAAAATTCATAATGGTGACATTTTAACTTAAAAATCTGGTTAATGGGTGGTATATGCCTGTTGAAAACTGTTTAGAAGATTAGTAATGCTTACTGACTTCATAGACAAAGCAAAAAAGAAACAATAGAATGTATTCGGTTTAGCCATGGAAGCAAAACGTAACTGTCCTATAAATAGGATGCTGGGCATTAACGGGTTAATACATCAGAATTAGCTTCTTAATTACAGACCATATGATTTTATTATTTGGCTACAATGTTCTGTTTTTACTGACTGCATTAACTTGAAAATTTTTTTTACAACGACTCATTACTTTTGATTCTTGCAGGAAATGGAGTATATCATAGTTTTTAGAGCTGTATTAAGAGGTGTTTCATTTTTCAGTTTTTTAATAACTGCAAATTTATTGACACTGGATTTTATCTACTTGCCCATCAATTAATCTTGTAAATATTGTTTCGTGATCTGCGATATAATAAGGAGAGGCGAAGTTGGTTGCAGTTCAAATGAATATGCTTTAGTCTCAGATTTTTTAAAAAAATTGTTTTCTAAAAAATTTAATTAATCCCTTCTTTTTAAGAAAGTATTTCCGTCAGTGATTTTTTTTCCAACTTGGGATTAGTTGATATTTTATTGAATTACTTAATTATAGCAAGTTTAGATATTTGTCAGTTAATCTCCATTGATAAAATTCGGGTTTGATGTTAGCTTATTCTTGAAATATTTCACTTTGTCATGATTTTTAATAAGTAAATTAGTTATGATAAGTAATTTTCATGCTTCATTATATGCATATTTATTCTTTTAAAATTTTCAAAACAGTTGTGACAAAAAAAAAGTGATTAATAATCACTAGAATAACCATATAGACTTGAGGTCTTTTACTGTCATTTTACGTAAGTTGTAAATCATGTAGCGAAGAGTAAATTTTTTTTCACATTAAAATTTTTATTTGCTTTGAACTGCTAACACATTAGTCCACAATCTAGAATATGGAAATGTTTCTGGGTTGTGCAGCATTTATTTAAAGGTACATGTTATAAGGGGGGGAAAAATATTTACACCACATTTTTGTATTTGTTTTTTAAGCTGAAAAAATTTGATAAAGTAAATTAAAAGTTAGTTTAAGTAAGTAAATTATAGTTAAAGTTATATAATTGGAGGATATTTGTGAACTAACAATCAGAATTTTAATTTAGTAATGTATTGAAATGCTGTGCTTGCGGTGTGTGTAAAAGAATTCTCTGTGCAACTTATTACTTTGTTGAAGATAATGGTAGCAATTAGAATTATTTTAAATTCATTCTTCTATCATAAAATAAATGGAATGTAATTTTTGCAAAGAATCCTCCCCTCTGATATTGTTAAATTATTTAATTAGAGTAATTTTTTTATTGGAATTTTTGAATTCTTGTTAAAATTTTGGATTTTTTAAGAAAACTTTTATATTTTTCTGAATATTTGTGCTATTTTTAGGAAAATGGATGTAAATATTATGCACATTACACAAAAGAATTGATGAAAGTTTCAAATGTTCAAGTTTTATGTGAAGCGGGGTGAGCCAAAATCCCTTTTCTATTGCATTAATTTTTGGTTGGTCCCCTAAATCCCCTCGTCACCGAATCTTTAATGTAAATTGTGAGTTAAAACCTATTCTTTATATGGTCAAAATTCGAGGAAAATTCATCCAGCCTTTCTGGTAATTATTCGAAAAAATATACAAATCTTAAAGTAATTTCAAAAGGTTTCCACAATTTTGTCCATCTATGTATATTAACAGATGCAATTATCTAAATTTGGCATGGTGGCAAATAACCCTAGTAATACCTTTATCAAAAGTTGTTACAATGTAATAATTAAAAAATATCATTAATTATTCTTTCTCTTGGATAAGTAAAATTAATTGTACTCACTTTGAAACATTTATTTATACAAATATTTTCTGCCACAGCAAGCAACTTAGTTGTTTTTGTCATAGTCATTCAGTTACAGATATGGACGTGTCTCTAGTATTATTTGTGTAATTTGGAATAAGTTATTCATAAATACATAAATGGATATTGTATAGGCCATTATTAAATGGAAGATGATCTATTTAGATAAAAATTAATATTTATCCTGTGTAGGACACTTTTCTTTCCTAATTACTGACACCTTCAAGCTTTCATACTCTTCAGCTCAAATTCCGACTCATCACCAGGCTATGGTGGCTTTGTGGCAGTGTCTTGGCTTGTAACAGGTTCGGAGACCTGTTGACTTGGAGGGTAAAATGTTCAAGACACGATTCCACTTAATATCCATTGTATATATGGTCCTGGTGCATGCTAAATCATCTGTCAAGGGTCAAACGTCCTCCCTCAGGTGTGTAGTGGAAGTTTGGAGAGTGGGGCCCATGGTGTAGCAAAAGTAAGTGGCACCTGGAGAATGGTATCAATTTTTCTCACCACATCACATTTGCATCTAAAAAGTGGCATAAATGGGCTAAAGTGCTGACTTCACGGTGGCCCTTAAAGAATTATGCCCAGTGCATCTATATTTCCCTTCTACCCTGTTGCTAGGATCACTGGGGAGAGGGATGTACTGGCTCGGGCATTCTCCTTGTCGTCTGACTATGTTTCAAAATCATAATATCCATCCCAGCAATAGTCTTGGTGTATCTTCAAAATTGGGAAGTTAATGTAACCGAACTAATCTGTCTCATCACCTAGTTTGTGCAAACCAGTTACACTGTTTAAAATTTGCATTTAATATTGTATATTCTGGACCATTTCCCAATGTTTCAGTTTGGTATATAAGGTAACAGCATGATTATGTAATCATACATAAAACGTAGTAAGTGGATTTTTATTTATAAAAATGACAGGGGGTTGGGGATTTTGGTTGAACTTCATCATTTTTGTTTTCATATTGTTTCTGCATCGATGATACACGTTGATCCGATTTAAATAGAAATCGAACAGTTTTCAAATATCAGTTTTTCAGAGATAATTTCCACAATTTTGACTGATGAATGTACACACTTTCAATGATGATTAATTTTTAAAAAACACGCTTTTATTAATGAATTGAAAAGTAGGAACTAATTTTTTTTTTGTCAAACAACATGGAGGTCAAAACAAAATCATAAAAGCATGAGACTCTGAAAACAATAGCATAAGGAAATTAATCTACAATGGAAAGAAAATTCGCGAATATTCTTTAAAAATTTTAAAATAATAATTATAATAATATTATGAATATCTATCGGCACCTCATTCTTTTATGATATATTTTTGACTGTTTTTATAATAATTATTTCCTACATTTTCTTTATGTTTTTAAAAACTTGATTATTTTTTGTTGCTTTTTTCAGAGTTAATATAGAGTCAAATGAAAAGTTAGTTTATGGTTAGCATAAACTGACTTTTCTGTTTATGCTAACCATAAACAGAACAACAGTTTTGTTGGGTTGGTTAAAAATGATTTTATTTTTTTTATGTTCTCTTCGCAAGATCACATTATTAAATAACATATTGCCCATTTTGTTTGAATACCTTTTGCTGTTTTTTCTGGGATATATTTACGATTCCACACGTAAAATTTTTCGTTTTTCTCACAAGAAATGGTGCCAAGAACGATTTTATGTCTTTCTCTTCAATAAAGGTTTTAGCATTAAAATCTTTTTTCAAAGAACAAAATAAATCGTAGTCAGATAGTGATAGTTGCAAGTAATTTTGGCATGTGACAAAAGTTGAACATAACGTAATTGTATGGTGGTCAGATAAAGTAATTAGTATATGTAGCGCTCAAATATTCTCGGAGAATCTTTTGAAAACAGCAAATTAGTCTGCTACATAATACAAAACTGAATGAATCAGAATGTTGAAGCAATGAAAGTACTCCAACAGTTTTTTTTTTCCCAAATCCCATGGTTGAAAAGAAGATGAACAAAAATTCATATGAAAGAATATACAGTGAAACCTCTTCGAACGGCCACCCCTACATAGCGGCCACCCCTCTTAACGGCCAATTTTTCATGGCACGGATTTTTCGGCCCATAGACTCTAATGTTAAAATAACCCCTAGCAACGGCCACCCAACCCCTCTGAACGGCCGCCGGGTGGGTTCGCCCATCCCATTTAACAAACGCATCGGCTAGAGATTTACTTTTTAAACTGAAAAACGATCTTGAAAAAATGGGTTTTTTTCCGAGAAGGGTAAAAAAATCAAAAATTGTATCCTTTTTTCAAAAAAATGTAAAAAATTATTAAATAAAGTACTATTTTCTCTTTAGATAAGTCTCAAACTTCATTTTAAATAAGAAATATGTGTCAGACTTGTTTATATTATGTATTATAGCAATTATCTTGTAATAGTAACGAAAACCCTTCAGAGCGGCCACCCCCTCTGAGCGGCCAATTTCTCTCGGAACGGAGGGGTGGCCGCTCAGAGAGGTTTAACTGTACTTAAAACTGATTTGAAAAGTTTCAAGTAAACTTTAGGAATCAAATTATCTTTCGAAATAGGACTTAAATTCAATTTGACCCGAGATATTATTTTTGCTATAAAATTCATTGTAAAGAACCGCTAGGTTGAAGAAAGGCGCATTTAGCAAAACATGTTAAAATTATAAATCTCAAAAAATGCGAATATGGAACATATGGAAATGAGGTTTGTGTCTGCTTTTGTCTATTAATGCTTATAATTTATAAAAACATTTTTTTTTCTATCACAAATGAATATATTTCAGGTAATATGTAACTGACTTAAATACATTATAAAATTTATAAATACTAGGAAACAAATTTTTCTTTCCCATTTCACAGATAAAATCTTTGTTTTCATAAATCAAATTTTCTCTATTAGTATTCTTCCGTATGGAAATATACAATTTTTGATTATTTTCAAAATTGCCAAACTTTGCTCAAATATTCTTGATGTTCTAATTCAAATCACATACTATGTTTAAAGCCGATGTGCTAAGTGAATTGCTTTCAATTAATGCTTCGATATCATTTTTGTCAGTTTGTCAAAGATGCTTGTGTTCAAACGATTTTCCCAGTATATGCATCTAACCAAACTTCAACTTTTACGTATAGAATGTAACTATTTACAAAAGATTTAAATTCTTTTTTTTGACTTCCAGTTGTTAATTTTTCCATGAACTGCACTCGTAAATACAATAAATAGATTTTTCTTTAATTATTTTTTCATTTTTATCTACGTAAATTATAAGATAAGTGCTTTATTTTACACATCTTCGAATACATTAATTTGTAGTTTCCTTTTTTTTTCTGTTGGTGAAAACAATCTGCTTCAGTCATTAGCTATTTAATCAGAATTTTCAAATACGAGATATCTTAATGTAATTCTGTACAGTAACTCAAATCAGGCAAAAATGCATAAGTTTTCAAACCATAAGAAAGGTATACAAGGTGATTCTAAAATATCTGGCGAAAATTTAAACATAAGTACAAGAGACCGAAATCAGTAGATTTTGTAATTGAATGAATGAGTGGAAATCGACTGTAAGTGCTGGGACATTAAGATTGTATGAACATTACATTACACCACCTGCATCCCCGTTTTTAGAGCCATTTGGCTCCTTTCCGGCTTGGATGGATGGAGGTGAATTTTATTTTTTTAAGAAAGGACAAAAACAAATAACAGGTACAAAAACAAATAAAAATGAAACATACACTGGTCAGAACAACATAGAAAACAAAACAAAACAAAAAAAAATACGTAGAGGGAAAAAAAAGTCATAAGTAGCCGGAAGTGTGCGTCAGTCTGGGTGGATGAGTGCTCAATTATTATCCTCTACAATGAGATTGCTCTCATCACATATGAAACGCATTAGGAGTCGAAGTTGGGTTCTTGATAAGTTATTGTTGAGAATGTTTTTCAACCACTGTAATTTAAGTTACACTGTTGGAGTTTGGAAATGCCAGGAGAGGGTAAATCAACATTTTGTGGCATAGTGCATTGGATCTCCGCACGAGTAGTTGTCATGTGTTCGAAGATTGAAGGGAAAGGCCCGCGTCCTGTAACGAACCTTATCTCTTCTCTATTCCATCCTACTGGCTTGTTTGAGACCCTAGGCATTATATCGTGTGTACTGCGGCCAGTTCCTCCGTTATCCCAGTATGAACAAGTATTTAAAGAAAGAACAGGTAAAATCAAATGAAATATACATTTTAATGATTCATCTTTTTAATATAAATGCTCGAAAAGGTGGCCGCCGATAGTAATGCAAGACTTGTACGGTGGCGTAGCGAGAGTTAGAGGCGCCCGGGCCATAATATGAAGTTTTCGTCCCCAGTGGCTGAACATGTGTAAATCGTGTCCGAGGCGTGGTTTCATTTTTTCATCCACGTATCAGAATTGGCCGTAAAAAATGACAGACACGCACTAACATTTTGTCTCTATAGTGTGTCCCCTTACCTCAAGCCTGTCGCCCGAGATGTATTTATCCCTTTGCTCCCCCCGTCGCTGCGCCACTGTACTTATAGCGGGGGCCTTTTTATTGGCGCAGACTAGCAAAGACTTCAGGCAGTGGCGGAGCAGAATAAAGTAGGACTATATAATTTTAATATTCTAAGTCTTTCGACATATTTGCCTTTAAAAGTAAGATACAAGCAGTTATATTTTATCTTCATCGTGCTCTGAGCATCAATACCCCCTTGCTTCCCCTGTCAATACGTCACTGACTTCAAACATGTAATGCACATTTTTAGTAGAAGCAGACATTTGGGCCACTAGATTTTCATCGGACTCGTGGTTATGCTATTAATGTGCCCCTAGAAGAAATTCATGCACATCAAATTTGGAGATCGTGTTGACCAATCGACCGTTGTTTTCCAATCTGAACCTGACCATTTCCGCACAGATATCCCATTAAAAAATCTGCTTATTTTTGGTCCTCTATCTGCCTTTATATTTTTGTCAGCTATTTGAGAATCACCCAGGTATAGAGCATTTTTTTATGTACATAATAGGATTTATAACTTGAAAATATTATAACGTTATTTTTATGATTTTCATTTATGATATTTTTAAAAGTAGAGGTCAAATAGAAATCTTAATTTCTGTAGGACTTTTGCAAGTTTGGGTATATTTAATATACAGGGTCTAATCGTGGCCCAGTAGCTAATTTTTAAACCATTAGAGATAGGTATTATACTTTCAATTAGAGAAAAGGCTTTTAAATAACGCAAAAAATGTATTTCCTGCTGTTTGAATCAGTAAATGTACTGCTGAAAAAGAATTTCGATGTAAAAATTTTACGCGATTTTCTGGTCCTATTAGTTATATTTAACCCTTTGCTCTCCAAAAACTAATTAGATGCGTATTGTACTTTGTATATCACAATGGCAGATTAAATTCCTTAAAACTACGCAATTACTTTTATTAGCAACCAAAACATGAAGTAACGGTCTCGGTAAAATCCCGTCTAAATTGTTTGAATAAAAATTGAATCATATATGTTTTGAAGGTAAAGTATGCATACAACTCGTGTCGCCTTAGCGGAGCGCTAAGGGTTAAGAAAATATTCTTCACGCACTGACATTTTAAATAAAAAAAAGTTGGCTATTGGGCCGTGATTAGAGAGGACACCCAGTATCTCCTTATTAAATGTGTTTTATTAGACTGATAAGAAGATTCTGAACTTCAGGATTCGAGTTGACAAATTTTATTTTGCACAGAATTTTAATATTACAATATAGTTGCCATCACCTTCAGTGATTTTCGCCAATGATATAAATTAAATAAGAAATAAGTAAATGCTGAATTCCATTTTTTAAAATGTTATAATCATGTTGAATTAAAGAACTTATACTTCCATTTCTTGTGAGAGTGTGGATTAGTTCATGCAGGCAACAAGAAAATTTCAAGCTTCGTTGTAGTGTCTGCTTGCGAGTCATGGTCGATTTTTTACATGGCAACATCTTATTGTAATTATATGTGCTCGATATTAACAATGCTGCAAGCGAACACACATTCATCGTGAACCACAACATTCATCATGAGGTTGTTGAAAAGCTGAGAAATTTCAATACTAAAACTTGCGAGAGATTGAAATGTTCAGCTTGTTAATCTGAGACTTATGATGAAAAATAACTTATTTATCGAGTTAAAGGCTCGTAGTTCCGCAGTTCTGGTAAAGGTCGTGGTCTGTCATATCAAAAGGTTATCCCGTACCAGGACAGTTCTATACTTTTATAATTATAGAATATGAAAATAGTAACAAGTAAATTATAGAAGTTCGTCTTAAATGAGAAGATCTGAAGAGCAGAATGTTACGAGTTCATTAATTTGTATTATTTTCTTTCGGTAAATATATTTCATCTGAATGGAGTCGATATATATGATGTCACAGTAACTTGACAAAAATTTCTGTGCATGCCATCTAAACATGTAAGCAAGTGATAAACCTCTATCCTGTAGTGCACATGTGCATGTCTTATAACATATTAATGAGTGATCACTTTAAATTTTGCGCAACCTTCTTAAACATAAAAAGAACACACACCATTATTCAGAAACTAGTAGACTGATGTGCGTTTTAGCAATGAATAAACAGTTGTAGTCAAATAGGCTTCTGGATGTTTTCCTCCGAGGGAAACACAAATATAGTCTAGTCTCAAATGACTTCCAAGAAAGCAATCTACTCCCATACATTGGAACCAAATCATACTTCTAAGTGCTACCTAGGTGCTCCAAGGTCTCTCTGACTAACAGAACTTGCCACACTTCCCTTTATTGCGAGTCACTGTCTCATGGACTAGGCTAGATTATTTAGACGAAGTGGGATTAGAACCAACGAACCACTAAAAAACAATAAACTTGGCCCGAAGTACTGAAAACTGTCTGCCCTCCCCAACCCGAACATGGCCTGAGTATTGGTCTCAAAAGTGTTGTCATAGTTTTTAGATTCGTTAGGCGTAAATCCCCTTTAGATTAATCAAGCAGAGGATCAATCAAAGAATGGAAAAAAAACAACCTCACCTTCTCTCCCTGACGAAACGTCTTAAATTTTAGACCTTCATCTAAACAACCAATAGAAATAGTAAATTCGCATGTTTCTTTTTGGAATAACTTCTGCTTTCAGCGCATTGTTATGAAAATTGAGCTCTCAAGAATTTCAAATAAAGTAGTTAGAAATTTTAGTGTTTTGAAATTTTCGTCAATTTTATTGTCTTGATTATTGTTTTATAGCATTAATTAGTTTCTTATAGCACTTGATTAAACGCAAATCATGTGGATAACCGCGTGAAAGGCCTATAATTGCATAACTCAATGTGCCTGATCTTCATGAAAGGGGATTTTAATAATTCTTTGAAAAGTTTGCTTCTTTTAAATAACACTGGTTTGCGTTACCGAAGCAATTTCTAAAATTTTCAAATTGCAACAAACATAACTGCCGTTTAAAGGAGCTTTGGAAGCACGTATGAATAATTGACAGTGTCTAGTTCCATAGCTAGTGCCAAATTGAGCTCCTTTAACATTTTTGAATACTTCGACGTCCCTTCTTTAGCATCCTGCACGGCACTAATCACAGAAAGTACATTAATTGCAATAAGCACAGCTCCCAGTAAACATTTTGTAGCCACTACACCAGCACTGGATTTCAATATGCCGAGACCGAGGACACTAGTAATAATATCGACTTTCAGAACGTCACAAATCTGAAAAGATATCCTCAATCCCAACTTGATAAATTCAAATGCAGAAGGCGATTGTTGGATACTATCACAAATATTCAATATGGCTTTTCGGACTTTCTCGTCATTTGATATTTTTTTTATCGTAGTGAAAACATTTTGAATAACTGTTTCAGTAAGTTCTGAGATGTCGGTACCTTTTGATGCTTTGGATATCAGTTCATCGATTAATTCTGAATATGCCACATAACCAACCTTTAGCAACGAAATACCCTCCCGAACAAGTCGAACTACTACTAGAAAATTGTCTGACAAAATGCTGCAATTAAAAATGCGACTTAGATATGAATCAATCTTTCTTGAATGCTGTAACTTTTCTACAAGTATTTTTGTGTATTCTTCATCTTTTTCCAGCACCATTTTCACTTCTTTCATGGTCTTGTGAGTTAATGCTATTTCTGCAACAGATGAAGACGCCGCAGTAGCAACTCCTGTGAAAAATAAATTAATGATTGTCAAATGTTTAATGAATTCATTATGAACTTTTAAATGCATTTTTGATTTCATTATATTTAATGTGTATGTTTAATTTCACTTTTAAAATTATTGGAGAAGTATGCCAAAAAAAAGACTTAATTAGAACGATTAATATTTTGAGCGCCCTTTTACCTTTATTTATTAACTTTTTACTTTCTCGTATATGAAGTATACAAAGAGAAAATATTGAAATAGTCAGGAAATTAGATCGGGAGGTTTTGATGAATACCCAGGTTTTAGACCTTCCTGAGTCTGAAATTTTATTTTTAAAATTTTGTCTTTCGGTTTGTCTGTGAAAACGATAGCTCCAAAACCGCAACAAGTGTTTATTAACAAAAATGCACATACGAAGAACTGTTGCCAAAAAACATAATCAAAATTTTGGAAAACACTAAAAGAAAAGTTTAAAAGCAGACAATTCACAATTTATACCAGGAAAAACTTTTGATTTGGTTTATTTTTATGTTTTTTATTACTCAAAAAGTAATTAATTTTGTCCCAAAATATCCATTAAAACCTATCTTATACTTCAGTATTCGTGAAAAAGATTTGAAGTATTTATATAACAAATATTACGGAGAAAATTAGTTTTCTGCGTTTTTAAAAAAATCGTTTGCTTTAATTGATGATCTTATTTTAATTTAAAAACGTTTCACACGATAAAATAATATTGTGTATTATAATATTTTATTCAAAAGTATTTTAATCCTGAGCAACGCCGGGTTTATCAGCTAGTAGGATCCTTTTTAGCCCAGTCGCAATTCAAAGTTGATTTTACTTTCTTAATTTTATCATTTTCTTCTTTAAAAAAATTGGGCGTAAGTCATTTTAAAATTATAATAACAAATCAAAATTGCTTCAGTTGTCTCCACCGACAACCTGTTTCTTTCGTGCGACCATTGAGTTGACATTAGGGAAAATAATTCTCTCCACATTTGTATTGTGGGCTGGAATGGCAATTACATATTCAGATAGCTTTATCAGGCATGGCTACTGATTATTATACATGGTTAGCCTAAATGATTAATCTGGTTTCAAAGGACTGTTTATTTACAAGTATACGACCTACAAAGACGGGTGATGCATGAAAAAATACATACACTCACCAAGTTTCTGGTACATACTACAAGACCAGCTGCAGCTTTTCCGTATTTGCGTAGGAATGCACGCTGAACACTCGTAACCGAAGAACACTTCGTGTATTCTAACACAAAAACTCTTCTCTTGCATTGTCGCCATCTTGTACAGTGTCGTTACAGGCCTGCCATCTAGCGAGCCACGAGGCGGGCTTTTAAACTTGGGGAGTGTATGTATCTTGTCATGTATCACCCGTCTTTGTAGGTCGTATACCTCTCAATACACAGTGTTTTGAAACCCGATGAATCATTTAGGCTAACCCTGTACTTTGTATCTGCAAAAAGCATCAGTCATTTTTCTTCCATACTCAAGTTCACAGTTGCTTAGCAGTTTTGGTTGGTATTACTTTTCTATAAATAATTTTTTAGATATACAAACTGGTTGGAGGGAATCCCAGTGTTGCCAATATCGAGAAAACTTGACAAATAGTAATACGGGAATGAGAAGTGAAATACGGTGGCAGTCCCGTATATACGGGACGTATGGCAACCCTACGCGTAAAACAAATATAGTGAAAAGTAGAATTTAGTTAAACGGTACATAAAAAAGTTTAATGGAGTTACCTGTTCCAACGGTGACAGTAGAAGCCCGCTTCGTTAGAAAGTCACCAACATTTTTGTGTCCACATGCAGTAAGAATAGCTCCTGCTACCATTGCCAAGCCTCCGACAGCTTGCATTGCTGATCCGATCCCGGATGCAGCATTGCATGCCCCATGCAAGTTCTCAAGCTTTTTTTCTAAACGGGCAATAGCTTCAATGCTCTTCTCTCGCTGTTCCACCCAGGCTTTTACATCTGAAGCTGTCTCTGATTGAGAGCACTTCAGGTTTTCCAGAAGACGTTCAGTTTCTTTAAGATCTTCTTCAGAAATAAAATCTTCTTCGACAGGATATAATCTTCTTGCTGGATCTTTATGAGCCTGAAATTACAAAATGTTTATTAGTCCAAGTATTGGAAGGATTAAAACCCCTCATGAATTTCAAAATTAACAACGATGCTTTTATTAATGGTCCACCAAGAACGATTAAGCAAAAATATAAACTCATAAATTATACATCACCTTTCTATTTTTTTATGTAAATTTGTTAATTAACATCTATAACATAAAAGCCCAGCGAAGTCGATAACGGAGGCAGAATTAAAAATATCCCCGTCCCTTGCTAATATTTTCTTTTAGTCTAATAATAATTTTTTTTTATTTCTTAAACACTGGCAATGTAAATGAGATTTTCTACAACAACTTTCGTTATTAAATCTGTGACGATCAGATCTGAGATACTGTTGCAGGATAACAGGCCATCTATATGGGCACACAAGTATATAATATTAGTGTGTATAGACATTTTTGAAGAAGTTGGCAGTCGTTCTGAAATACTTCTAACCCTTTAAAAAAAGTGACATCTTAGAAGTAATATGTGCAGTTATAATGTAGAGATATATTTGCACTCGCATAAATTCGTCTGAAATTGATATCCCGTATAAAGTATTTTCTATTACGCGGAAAGTATTCGCCGCGTTGTACGAGAATCAACTGTATTTAATTAATTGTCACTAAACCTTCACTAAAACTTTCCTTATGTCTCAATAATTGTGCTCAAAATTTGAAGTACTTATAAGGTAACAAATATCAGAGTTATTACTAGCAGTACCCGCGCGGCGTTGCCCGTGGTATCATGAATGCGAACGAAATGACAATTAAAAAGCTCACAATGACATCAAATAAAGTTTTCGATACCTCTTTAAAACATTGAGATCTTTGTCTAGTCTTTCCATTTAATAAAAATAATAAGGCACTGGCAGGAAGTTCTTTTTTGAAATTTTAATAAACTAAAAATGAAGCAAAATTTTGGCGTTTTTCCTTAATAACTTCCGAAAATATTACAGCACAAAAATCATTTTTATACAATCTGAAAATGCAAAAAATTACCTTTCCGATGAAAAGACCGAAGGCAGCTAGTATTAAATATATAAATTAGCAACAATTAAAAAATAACGTTAATTTAAAAATAAAAGTTAAACTCGATTTGCTTTGCAAACTAATTACAAATCATAAAAGATGTGATATTAATAAAATAGTAAATTTAACCCCTTACGACTCCTGTGTTGTTTGTATATCATAGCAATTAATGAGTGAAGTCTCATTTATTCTCTTTTACATATGTTCAAATGGAATACGATATTTAATATAATGACGGCTTCCAAATATTTACTCGGAAATATTGCATAAATGTAAATCGCATACTTTTAAATAAAATACCACGTGAAAATTGAAAAAAAATAATAAATAAAAATAATGGCCCCAAATGTTTCAGCATACTATATACTAGCTGCCTTTGGCCACCATCTGGTTCACTGGGATTTAATTGTTGCAAATTCAGTTACATCTTTTATGTTTAGCTTTGTCTTAATAGCTACCCCAGCAATGTAATTTTTGAACTTCAAATTTCGATAGACATTTAACTCGTACAATTTTAGACGCCTTAATGCATGAGCGTTAATCTGAAACGGGAAAATATTAAATTTTAACAAGCACAATAATTAGCTTGCTGAATCGAAACATGTTCACAAAAATGTAAGGGAGGTAAGTAATATCATTCAACATCGAAGTTTTGTGTGTACTACAGAATATGTTTCGTAATTTACGTAATATTTTAAGAGAAATTTTGTTTACTGATTCAGTGTTTTACAATAATAAAGCAAAACTTAAACTAAAAGAGTGATAATATATTCTATACATCCAGTTATACTACAGCAAACAGCAGTAGTGTTTAAAAATTGAGGAATTATAAAAAATTTTTCATCATTGCTTATTTCTGAAGTTGAACTATAATTACTAGAAAATTAAAAAAAAGTTCAAAATTTTTATTAAAAGCATGTTTTAAAAACAATACTATTCAATATACAAAAAAATAAACGTAATCTTCATACCTAGGTTATCAACAATGACAGAAACCAGCGGTAGTGGTCTCCCTTAAACTTTCTCTTATACTTCTCCAAAAAAGGTGCTGTTTCCCCTTCCCCCGCGTGGATAAAAAAATTCGAACATACTGTAACCCACAATCCAATGACTATCAGAAGGTTTTTCATTGTAGATTATAGTGATTGTAAAATATTTAGGTAAAGAATCAAATTCAAAGAGATGCGTACCGAATAAAACCCATGTATCACATACTTCCGCTCTTGCCGGCTCAAGGACAAAGTGACATAATCCTTCTGCGTGCACAGAGATTGCTACCAGTACGCATGCGTATGGAGAATCGGATTAGAAAAAATAATTATGCAATTTGAACGCCTTTTTTTAACCGATTGAAACGAAATTTGGGCACAGATCTATAATTAATATTAGCAACCGTCATACCAATTTTTATTTATCTAAGCCAAAGGGTTTAGGAGATATAATTTTTACAAGTATGCGATTATTTAGTCAGACAGACCATCAACCTTTCGACGGATTTGGCCCAAAATTTGATACGGACCTACATTCACGATGATAAAACTGTGTACTAAATTTTATCCATCTAGCTATTCAAGTTTTTGATCTACAGTGTTCACATGACCGCGGGCAGACAGACAGACTTCCCGTGGACGGATTTTGTCCAAAGTTTGATAGAAACCTACAAATTATGTGTAAAGATCACATACCAGATTTCATCCCCGTAACTCTAATAGTTTTCGAGTTATCGTGTTCACAGACAGACAGACATAATTCCAAAATTGTGTTTTTCGGACTCAGGGAGGTCTAAAACGTGGAGATTCCTCAAAATCTCGAGTTCGAATTTTTGATGATAACAATACTTTCTCTTCGTATATTTCGTATACGAGAAAGTAAAAGACCAGGATAAAATATTTGTAAAGACAATGAAACCGATTTGAATTTCACTGCAACAATGAAAGGTACTGTAAAATATACATAATTCTTTTTACAAATTATTAAAATAAGAGAAAAAATTGTAAGCGAATTTAATTAATTGTAAATTGAAATCATTGAAAAGATTATTTTTTTTCTATTGTACTATCTTTGGATTTTACAGAGGGAAAAAACAGAAAAATTCGTTTAACTGTCAATTAATTTAAATTCTGACTAAATTTTCGAAAAAATGTTGCAAGATGCATATTCTCACACTCCCAAGTACGTGTGAGCCAAAATTTGGTAGGTCCAGGTTTGTCCAATAAAGCGCCAAGAGGAACACACGATCGCTTTTATTACCAGAAGATGTTATAGGGATTATTTCTATTTATAAAAGGCAAAAAATTAATCTTTTAAAATGAATGGTTTAAAATTTGAATAAAAGAAGTATTAATCTTTTTCCAGAACTGAAAATATCTCTTCAAACTCAAGTCCTTACACATATTGAAAATGCATCTCTGTACATTTTAAAAACGTTTATGAATACTGATAAGTAAGGGCAAAGGTTGAATGCTCTTATTGAATACAAAATGTACCTAAATATAAAATTTTGATAAAAAATCTTAATTAAATAAAAAGTTCTAACAATTTTGTTGCTTTTTAAACATTACTTCATGTATAACAACTCAACGAATATGGCCCTTTTTATGTTTTGCAAGTATTGCAAATATATTTATGCAACATAAAAATATACGAAATTATAAGTAACACCGTTCTGTAATTATAGCTTAGGTAACTATCCTAACTAAATAGAAGTTGCAATCACCACCGATCTAATCACAACAGATACAAAAGATAATGTTTGATATATCTTTTAACCTTCCTTTACTCGTGGAATGGCTTATTGAATAAATGAGCTTGGATCACTGATTAAATTTAGAATTAAAAAAAAAAAATAACAGAACTGACCAATGTTAAAAAATAATGCGAAAAAGTTTCCCAAAAGTTCATAGATATCTACAACTTGATTGTATTAAATTGTGGTATCTGAATATATATCTTTGAATGAATATCTTAGAATATTAATTCCCATCTTTTATTGATTATTTTTTTATAATTAAAAGAAATAGATAACAGCATAACTCATGTATTGTTTTCATTTTCCCTTTATAAGGGTTGATTATTTTTTTCCCTTTCGAATTTTTACTGATAAACCAATGGTTTATGGACGAGTTTCTGTTTTGCTCACTTACATTAAAAACCTCGCCTTTAAATGCATTACTTTTAGACTTCCGCTTTGAAGATTCCATTGACTTAGCATTACACCGGAAGTAGGTTCTTACGGTTTTTAGTGTAAATAAACAAACCAGAAAACTCATCCCTACTCCAATTAAAGCTTATAATTTTATTACTTTAGAAATAAAATTCACTAGCATTTATTTTTTATAACTTAAAATTTATTTATAATTCAATGTTCGAAATAATAAAAATAATCGTGTTTATTTTTCGTACGAGTTTTCAGGTAAAAAAATGTTGACAGTGCGTTGCATGCTGATTTAGCAACTAAATCAACTTTTCTAAAATAACTTATTTTGAAAATTTGTGAAGACGATTTTCTACTTTCTTCTATGGACGAGTTTTCTGTCTTGTTTAATTACATTAAAATGCCTGAACTACGTAATTACACAATTACTTTAATGAATCAAACTGTTGAGATAATGCTACGACGCAATCGTTTCTTTACAATTCTTAAAACAATGCTACAAAAATATTATGATTTGGATAAAATTCATCGCTTGAAATAAAATTAATTAAACAAAAGTCGCAATAGTATTCAGAAAGTTAAAAGCAGCATCTAAATCTTACCATGTTTTTTTAGCTATTTTCGACTATCCTGTCTCCGTCTTGTCTACTGACAACATCGAATAACTATAGGAATAACCTTAACTCGAAAACTGGCAAACTTTTTCCACTTGGGCGTCGATTTCGTAGCCAACCAAACTAACACGACTTTTCATCCAGCCTAACGTATTGCTCAACTTTCCGTTAGCCAAAATAGTTATCGGTCTACGAATATTTTTCATCTTACATAAAAAGAACAGGTAATATTTTCGAAGAATTTTTATTGTCTTCCAAATAAATACATAACTGTTTAACTTTGAACTGCGATAAATCGCCAAATCTAGTTAACTTTACAGGAAGGAAATTCTCGCTTTGAAGCGCTAATTTCTATTCACCCAGCTGCTTTTCTAACTCGTTTTTCTTTGCCTTTTTCTCCCTCTTGCCTGCACCGAACAGTTGAGCTATTCGCATCGTTGATTTCTTCAAATATTAAGAAATAAACTTGAATCTGGTTAGAAAACAAAACTGTCTGCGTAAATATTATTGAATATCGTTACCAAGCTTTACATTATTGTCCGAACCGAACCGCAATTGGCCAGAAATTGATATCTAATTTAATATTTGATGATATTCTTCGAGTTGCGAAATAATAATAAAAGAATTCTTTACAACTTTTATGATCATACGTAGAATGCTTTTTTTTGTTGTTGTGACGGAATTGAAAAATAAGAACGGTTTTTAAAAATACGCTTTTATTAGTGTACTTATGAGGAAAACTTTTTATGTTTAATTCTTTTCTACTTTTTTGTCTTTCATTTAAAATTCTTTATTATAAATATTAAGGATTATTAAATATGAAATAATTTTTGTCTCAAATTCACTCCCACGTGGCTTTAAAGTTAATAAAATTAATCGGTTAGTTGATAATTCTTAAAATATTAAAACAGTGTATCGTCACCAAAAACACATAAGTGTACAGAATTTAAAAAGCCTAGAACAGCAGCTAGTGAGAGAAAACTTGTTTGCAAAATTCATCTTTACAAACAAGCCAAGTTAAATGAAAGTGTATAATAACTGAAAAATGATAGAAAATTATTCATGTATAGCATTCACTTTTTTTTTAGTTTGAGACTATTTTTAACAGTGGTTTATGATAACCGAATTAAGTAATGCACTCGTAATTTTTTTTTACATCAGTCTGCTCACTATATCAAGAAGACCTTATAAATGCATAAACAATCACAAATTTAAAAAAATTATAGCGTATAAACAAAACTGAAAAATCTCAACACGAGTTACTTAGTAACAGTGAATCAATCTCTATTTTGAACAATTCAAAGTGTACACAATGCAGGATTATTTCTTAGTATGTCATGCTATAAATCAGCGGTTGCTAACCTATTTTCACTCGCGTACCCCTTTATTATTTTTTTTATTCCTGAGCATCCCCTACTGTTAATTCCCCCCCCCCTTCCCAAAAAAAATTTTTTTTTTAGTAACGCCAACGGTTTAAATTAGCTTAAAAGTCAAACGACTCTAATGCTCTTAATAAAAATTGTAGAATTTATTTTTGACTTTACATTTTATTCCATTTTTTAAAAAATAGTATTTGTGCAACGTCAAAGCAAATGAAAATAGCAATGAAATAATTTCTC
Organism: Araneus ventricosus; assembly: GCA_013235015.1. Classification (NCBI taxonomy): domain Eukaryota; kingdom Metazoa; phylum Arthropoda; class Arachnida; order Araneae; family Araneidae; genus Araneus; species Araneus ventricosus. The sequence continues at coordinate 38,917 of BGPR01001192.1, read as the reverse complement.
ATTAACTTATGGTATTAATAATTACTCGATTACTAGATATTAATCTACTTCTTCCTTTCCTTATTTCGTGAACAGGCTTTCGTACTCGTACAATTTGCACTTCCATATTTCATACGAACTTCAGGAAACGAAATTCTAGAATATTCTTGTTTTCCGCCATTACAAGATCCCCTTCTCGTACGCGCACCACAGGTTAGAAATCTCTATAAATGAAAGTAGTTATGCAATAAGAAACCATTTCAGAACGAAGTTTGAGATACAACTATTTTCCCAAAACATAGCAGAAAAAAAATTCTAATGTTCCATTTTTCTAAAATTCATTATTGAATTCTAAGTAGTCTGTTGTGCAGTGGGTTGCAGCTAGCATTGACTTTTAACTGCAACTTTTAATAATGAATCCGAAATTTAATAAGATGATAGATAATAAAATGATAATTGGCTATTAATTGCATGGTTATGTTCAAATGTATTCTACTTTGAAATATTTTACCATATTTTGTAAACTTTCAGTATATTTTATAAACAGATAACACTAATTGTTCTAAGAACGAGAGCGGACCTGTTTTGGAAACGAAACTTTAAGTTAGGAATGATTTTTTTTGAAAGAATGCATATATTTTTATACAGGATATTCATACAAAAGAAGTGTATAACAAAATGCCTTAAATTTAAAAACAGATAATCAGTGTATGGATTCATCCCCAAAAGTGAAATCAAAGCATAAAATTATGAGGAACAAATAAAATTATTTATTGACAATGAGTTAACAGATAATTCATTTTGATTTTTCAGGTGAAGGAGAATACCCTTTCCTCACATGCCTTGGAAGTCATCTCTTATTTAGGAATCAGATGCTTTTTTTTAATTTCTTATCAGAACAATGAGATAACTGGAGACAAAATACAGATTCGAAGTCAAACGATCGGCACAATCCAGAAACTTATTCTTTTTTAAAATTTATACAAATGATTTTAAAATTTCACCCCTGTTTATGCACGAAACTTTTTTATGTAATTTTCACTAGGACGATGCTTCTGAAAGTTGCCGATTGGAGATGCTTGTAAAACTCAATCAACATTAATTTTCCGTTTTTGACCTTTCGTTAGGTGTAAAGGATCTAAAAGAAACAGCTATTAGCTATTATTTGCCCACTTTTTTTGCTAACGCCACCGAGGGATGGTGGCATGTTCTTGGCTTCGAGATCGGAGGGGCACCGCTTCGCACTCGATCCCATGGGAGATCTACCTTATATTGGGCCTTTTGCATGTCAAACGTCCTCTTGTTGGTGTGGTGTGTGGGTTTGGAGGGGGAAGGTGAGGTGCCGGCTAGAATGGCGTTCTTTTTTTACTTGTTAATTTTTTTTCTTTTTCCATGTTTTTTCTGCATTCATTCTTTCTTTCCCCATTTTATTCATATTCAGCTTTATTACTAATCATTTTTTGTACATAAAGATATATGAATTATAAAAAAAATCCATATATTTTACCGTAGCCATAACCTTAAAGAAATCCGAAACGCTAGTACATGCATGAAGTAAATCTAACCCCAACCCTCCAGTAAAAAATGAACTGATCGGTTTTTCCTGCTTCTGCTGTTGTAATCCTCTTCAAAACCACATAGGAAGTTCCAAATGAAGGTTTTGAGAAATTCTTAGAATTTTTCAACAAAAGGGTAATGATGGGGCAAAAAAGAACCCATGTGTCTGCTTGCGGGTTAAACGCTTTAAATATTTCGTTCGATTAATTGGTTTGTCAATAATCTTGGAACTGATTAGTTTGGTTTTGTTATGGCACAAAACCCCATTTTTTTAGCTATTATTGTACAATTGTAAAAACGAGCAAAAAATTTCAACATTTAAAGAGAAGGCTTCAGAGAATTTACAAAATTATTTACTTCATAAATTAAGTTTAAAACGCCCCATCTATTTGAGAATCAGCCTGGTATAGAGCATTTTTTTCATATACATAACAGGATTTCTAAATTGAACATATAAAAAGAATTTTTAATTGCTATAATTTTTTAAATACAGACATCAAACAGAAATCTTAATTTCTATACGGCTTTCGCAAGTTGGAGTATATTTAATATATATTATCTCCTTATTATTTGTATATCATTAGAATGATAAGAAGAATCTGAACTTCTTGATTCTTATTGACAAATTTTATTTTACACAGAATTAATATACAATAGTTGCCATCACGTTCAGTACAATTTTTGCTAATGATATTAACTAAATAAGAAATAAGTAAATGCTGAATTCCATTTTTTAGTCATAAGCATATTGAATTAAAGAACTTTTCTTTCCATTTCTTGCGAGAGTGTGGATTAGTTCTTGCAAATTGCAGGAAAATATCAAGTCTCGTTGTAGCGCCTGCTGTTGAGCCATGATCGACTTTTAACATGGCAACACCTTACTATAATGATATGTACTCGCTATAAACAAGCCTGCAAGCGAATACATTAGACTACAAAAATCAGCGTGAAGTTGTTGAAAAGAAGCAGAGAAGTTTCAATACTATTACTTGTGAGAGATTGAAATGTTCAGCTTGTTAATCTGAGGCTTATGGTAAAAAGTAAATTATTTATCGCGTCAAAGCCTCGAAGTTCTGCAGTTCTGGTAAAGGTCGCGGTCTGTCATATCAAAAGGATAATTCGCACCAGGACAGTTTTACACTTTTATAATTCCTTCGTCCTGTTCGCGCCTGTCTTGAAACATCTTAGGATGTGGTCACTTTGTTTAAATTTTGCCCAGCATTTTTAAACATAAAAAAATGCGTTGTAGCTTAACCAGCATTATTTAAAAACAGGTAGATTGATGTGCACTTTAGGAATGAAAAGGCAATTGCGGCCAGATTGCGTGCTGCAGGTTTTCCTCCAAGGGAAACACAAATGTAGTATAGTTCTCTCTGAAAGTTTTCCAATAAGGCAACGTACCCCTATATACTGGAGCTAAGTCAGACTTCTACCACAAGTGCTACCTAGGTCTTTCTGACCAACAGAACTTGCCCCTTTATTGTGAGCCACTGGACTTGGCTAGATAAGTTAGACGAAGTGGGATTAGAGCCAACAATCCACTAACAATAATAAATTTGGCCCGAAGTACTGAAAACTGTCGGCTTTGCCCAACTCGAACATGGCCTGAGTATTGGTCTCAAAGTGTTGTCACAGTTTTTCAATTGGTTAGACATGAATCACTTCAAGATTAATCAAGCAGAGAATCATTCAGAAGAATGGGGAAAAAAAATCCTTCCTTCCTGACGAAACGTCTTAATTTTTTAGACCTTCACCCAAACAACCAATAGAAATTCGCATATTTCTTTTTGGAATAACTTCAGCTTTCACCCCATTGTTAAGAAAATTGAGCTCTAAGAACCGCAAATAAAATAGTCAGAAATATTATCGTCTTGAATTTTTCGTAAATTTTATTGTCTTGATTATTACTTTGTTTCTTTCAGAAAGTATTTGATGAAACGTAAATTATGAGAGAAGCCGCGTGAAGGCCTGTAATTATACAAATCAACGTGGCTGACCATCACAAAAGGGAATTTTAATAATTAGTATTCTTAGGCAATTCTTTGAAAAGTTTGCTTCTTTAAAATAATACTGATTTGTGGTACTAGAGCAACTTCTAAAACTTTCATATTGCAACAGACGTAATTGCTGTTCAAAAGATCTTTGAATAATTGTTACGGACAGTGTTTAATTCCAAAGTTAATGCCAAATTTAGATCCTTTAACTGTTTTGAATACTTCGATGTTCCTTCTTGTTGAGCATCCTGCACAGCACTAATCACAGAAAGAACATTAATTGCAACCATTACAGTGCCTAATAAACATTTTGTAGCCATGAGACCAGCAGTGGCTTTCAGTGCACCGAAGCCGAGGAGGGTAGCAAAAATATCCATCCTTGGAATGTCGCAAATCTGAAAAGATATCCTCAATCCCAACTTGATAAATTCAACTGCAGAAGGCGATTGCTGGATAATATTACAAATATTCCACACAGCTTCACGGACTTTAGGGTCATTTGATATCTTTTTCATCGTGGTGTATACATTTTGAATAGCTGTTCCAATAGATTCTGAAATGCCGGCACCTTTTGATACTTTGCGTTTCAATCTAACCAGCACTTCGTCCAGTTTCGAGGTCTCCACAATAGCAACATCTAACAACGAAATACCCTCCTGACAGATTCGAACTACGTCTAGAAAAATATTCGACAAGATGCTGCAATTAAAAATGCGCCTTAAATATGAATCAATCTTCCTAAATTTCTCTAAGTTTTCCACGAGCATTTTTGTGTATGCTTCGTCTTTTTCCAGCACAATTTTCACTTCTTTCATGGTCATGTGAGTTAATCCTATTTCTGCCATAGATGAAGACGCCGCAGTGGCCATTCCTGTGAAAAAAGAAAGTGATTGTCAAATGTTTAATGAATTCATTATGAACTTGTACATAAATTTTTGATATAAATATATTTAATGAACATCTTTAATTTCACTTTTAAAATTATCATAGAAGTATGCCAGAAAAAAAAACTTAATCAGATTAACAATATTTTGAGCTCTTTTTCATACTCATTTATTAACTCTTCGCCTCCTCCTGCACGAAGTACACAAAGAGAAAGCATTGCAATCATCAAAAAATTCGATAATGCTTTTTCAATGAATATCCAGGTTTTAGACCTTCCCGAGATTGATTCAGATTTTTAGTTATATTATTTTTAGTTATATTATTTAGATATTTAGTTATATAATATTAGTAATATTATTATTTTAAAGCAACACGAGAGCTATTTTGGGACAGATCTTGTAATTTTATCCGCGGTCAGAAGACCAGGACCACACCTGAGCTGGTACCCCCTCTCCAAATTTCCGCACCACACCAGCTGAATAGTGTGGTTTGTACCGGTTGTTTATCGTGGGGGTGAGCTTCCCTTTGGAATTTTGTACGCGGTTCTCACTCTTGGAGTTATCGTCAGATTTTAACGGGTTTTATTTTAGGGGAATTTTTCCTGCGTGTGTTTGTGTGATGTGTTCTTTGTTTGTGGTGTGATGTGGTTTGTTGTGTGTTTGTAAACGGCGTAATTTAATTATTTTATATTTAATTATTTTTCACCTTATTGGTGGATTATTGTAATGAGTAAATTTTTGATTCGTTGTAATATTGGTTTCCCCAGCTAATCTTTGTATAATGTTATATAGCGGAGTTATCTTGTGTTATGGCATATTTGCTCCATTTTATTTCAAGATGACTGGGTGAATTAATTGAAAGAAATGTAGTAAAGAAATTTCGGTGTAACTAATTTCCACCAATATTACGGTGAAGTTTGTAAAATTTTTTGAAAGATTTTAATAAATGCGTTGGTGACCAGCGTCCTTCTCGTGCCGGTGTTTGGTTCTCTTCCCCCTCGTCTCTTTTCGTCTTAAATCCGGTAGGGTAGGCTGAGTGGGGGTGGATTGTGTATGCACCACGCCAACAGGAGGACGTTTGTCCTCCTACGTATGATTTAACGTGCAACTGGACCCCGAGTTCGAAAAAAGCAATTTTGGAAATATGTCGATCGGTCTGTGAACATGATAGAATTCTCAATCGGTCTCTATACCGAAACTGCATATTTGGATGAAAATCGCCTGTCAGTTCCACGTATGCTTGCGAGCAGGATAACTCAAGGAGCTAGATAGATGACACCTGGCATATGGTTTGTCAGATCCGTATCAAATTTTGGACTAAATCAGCACACGAGTTGACGTTTTTCGATCAGTCTCTTCCTGTGTATGTGAACGCGGTTATTCAAAAACAAAACGCAATAAGCTAGATGGGTGAATTTTTGCACCAAAATTATAGATCTCCATTTAATTTTGAGCCCAATCAGTGAAAGGTGAGAAGTTCACAATGCATACTCGGTTCTCTTTATTATAACAAGAAGATAAATACAAAAACCCCTGTATTATGTTCCCTTGACTTTCTGGTTGCCCACTGGGTTAACTTCGAAAAACTTAAAAACTCTGATTTTGTATTTAACGTTTAAACTTGAAAACTAAGTCTGGCATTTTGATCATCCCTTTAAGCTGTCATTCTGCATTTTGAGCTCATACTTCCAGTGGCTAATCCAGGATTTGGGTCGGGGGTGAGGTCATAAAAATTTTGTATCGTAGTGACGAATGTCAAACCTCATGGCTTATTTAAACCAAAACACTTTAACTTTACAGACTTTCCTCACCTGACAATAAGAATCATAAAGAACACTGCAATACTTTCGATAATTTAATAAAAAATGCAGTGAAATAACTAGTCAAAAAATGTTTACGACCGCGTCAACGCTACAAGTACAAGTGGAATGACTAGAAAAGTAGGAACATTTTCGAGCCTATCAAGCCAAAAAGCAATGTTGTCACGATTTTATTAATATTTCTTAATGAAAACTAAGAACAAACAGTTGTAGTGATTTTAAATAAAATGAAGAATTTTGGTTTAGCTCTGGGGGGGGGGGGGGGGGCGGCAGCCCGATAGCCCCTCCTGAATTCACCACTGCTTACTTCCCTTTAAAATATCAGTGATCTGATCTCAAACTATACGTAAATTTGAATTTGTATAAATTACAGTTTCTAATAGCAATTATCTCATTTTCATTAAACAGCATCGAATAAACTGTTCAAAAAATTTAAAAGGTCGCTAACGTTTTTGAAGAAATACATATATTTCAATCATCTTTCTTTTGAGAAAAATGAGAATATATGTTCCTATGTAGTCCTACAAATATATGACACTAGAAATTTGGTTTGCAAAATTATTTTATTTAGTTTAATGGATAATGTCTGTCTCAAGCATTTGGAGATAACAGAAGTTTTAATATTTTGAATTAAAAATTTAAACAAATAGTTTTTCTTGTAATTTTATGCGACATAATTTGGATGCGTGTTTTGGGCTTGGAAGTTGTCCAGTAAATTTTGAGGCAGTCTTTTGCATTTCTTCACAAGGGCAATCTCTCGCTCTCGAAATGTCAGTGAACTTAGCCGACCAACAACCTATCCCCCTAGAGCGTCCTATACATGTTCTATTGGATTCAGGTCGGGTGAATATGCTCGCTGATCTGTACTAAGGATGGCGGTTAATTCAAACAACCGGCTTTCGGTTAAACCGGTTTTTTTTCACCTCCGGTTTAACCTGGCTGTTAAAACCGTTCAAAATAACTGGTTTTTTAAAAAAACCGATTTTCGGTGTGTTTTTTTAAAGCAATGTTTGTGGACAGAATTTTTTATTATTAATAATATACAATTAGTAAGTACTAATACAATAATTAATTAATGTAATAGGTAATGATTATAAATAAGTAATTAATACAATATATAATAAATGAGTAATTATTGCAATAAGTAAGTATTATAGACAAATTTTTTTATTATTGTTTTCACAAGAAATTAATTCAGTAGCCAATATTTATCATCTAATATGCTCATAAAGACTCTTTCAGCAATGTGTTGATCCGTGAGTCAACACCTCTCATCGGAAACGACATTCAATGTAAGATACTAATCTTTCGGACGCCACAGAACTTCCGAATAAAGATAAATATTTTTTGGCTACAAAAACAGACGCCGTTTGCAGATAATTTTTTTTTATTAGCATTGTTTTTGCAGGAAATCAATCCATTGGCCAATATTTATCTGTTCATAAAGACTCTTTCAGTAATCCGCCAACTAACAGACGCCTCGAAGAAGCGGTTGTTGGTGATTGGCCTAAGGTGATAGAATTCAAAGCTTTTTGACTTGGTAAATTTTAGTTAGCCGAACACAAAATCGAGCCTATCTTCCGACCCGGTTTTTGGGTTTTAAAAAATAACCGGTTTAAACAGGAGCAAAAAAAAAAACCGTAATAAGTTGATCATAAATCAACTCATTAGGATTAACAAAACATGCAACGATAGAAATTCCATTAAAAACAAATTCAGCACCTTAGAAATAACCTTAATAGTAATAAAATTCCTACTTCCTTCTACGAACCTTTAATTAATGGCTTTAAGATGTAAGTAAAGGATTGCATATTAGAGCTATGCTGACGCAGTTTTAAACTATGGTAGGGTCACTCATGTCAGACAGGTCTAATGTGATTACCTCGAAAATGCATCTTTCTGTCGTTTATTAATGTAATTCAAAATATTTTACTCTAGCCGCTCTAAAAAAATGGTTTAAATTATAAACTTTCTCCTTTAATTTTATAAGTTTTCTTTTTCATTTTTTGTCTTCACTCTTCTTTCTTTAATTTGTGTATATTTTTCATCGCTTTCTTTGTCTCCATCGTAATCTTAATCGAACCCTTCCCCCACCTCAAGACTTAGGAGCGAATTCACGTAATATGATACTTTGAAAACATCTGGTCTGCTATACGACACGAAACCTTCAGTTCTGTGCCTTTTTCCATGCTGCTTGCATCTTCCGATTTTACGGTATGTACATTTTTTATTCTTGATCAATTTTATTTGGCTTTTTCTATATCCTAACACTCGGGGTGAAGAAAGTGTTCTATTAGCTTATAGCTAACACTGTTCACAGAAAGTGTTGGGATTTTTCTAATTATTTTATGGTTATCATGGATAATTAATACATATTTCACGTTCCCTGAAGAAGCATCCGTTCTTTTTTACTAAAATACTTACCATCCTTTTGTCTCTCCATTGAAATGTGATTATATATATATATATATATATATATAATGGAATTAACAAAGATTTTAGTAAATCACTTCATAGGTAGATGGTGCCACTAGATTAAGAATAAGATTGCATCATATATTCATTTTTATGTACATTTCCAAAAAAAATATATTATTATAAAAGGTTAAATTTAATTTATACTTAATATTTTTATAGTGTTTTATTATAGTATTAAAATCTTAATTTAGAAATAATATTTTCACTTTAAATGCGGAACTGTCTTTCGGATAATGCTCAAGTCCTAACAATAATTGTAACTATTGAACTGGTATGTTATATACTTTCTCGTTTCTAATCTTGAAAAATTTTGGGGATTTATTCCCCTATTTTTTAGTTTTTCCAACAATTGGCTTTCGCAGAGGGTTGGCGCCACAAAATCCAGATTTAATGCGACACATATCAGTTCCCAAGGCTGATAGGCATTTGATTGTTGGATTTCCAATTCCAGGTTGTCTTTTTTCATAATGTAATAGTCTTTAATCAAACTATCTTTTGTATTTCATTTGTGTGAATATTGATAAGGTAATTTGATTTTAATCTAAATTTTTAGATTAATATTTGTATATATTGAAAATATAACACATGTTTTGATTATATATATATATACGGAGCACAAGTGGAAGTGTAGAAACATTTCTTAGTAAATGCAGCCGTAGTAACAACATGAATATTTGGTTTATTGGAGACCAGAGATTCATCTAGAAGAGATAAATGCTAAATTTAAGTTTTTAAATAGTTATAATGTTTCCAATGCATGACCGTAGTTAGAAGACCCTGCACGCAGGTCACCAGTGAAGCGATCAAGGTAGAGAGTTTTGGCAACGCTTCCAAACCTTTTATTAACTCAAAAAGGGGGTTCCCCGGACAGAGGCTCGAGATATTAACTGGATACGGCAGATCAATGTCAGATGGTTAAAGTTAAGGTGATTAGATTTTGAGAAGCGTGGGAAAAAGCAAACACCTGCGCGATTCAGAAGTTAAATTAATAGTGTCTCAGAAGTTAAATTAACAGTCTTTGAATTTAAGCAGAGAGAAAAATAATTAATTTTAAAAACGTCTTATTTATTACATATTCATAAACAAATTTTCTCGAAGTCGTGTCCTGAGAACCATTGCAATAGGCGATTTTATAGGTAAACAAAAAAATTTAAATGCTTGCAATAAATTCATATAAAGCAATTCATCAAAGTGATTAAGAGCACCATAAGATATTTTTTATGTTACCTGTTACACCGGTTGCAGGAGAAACCTTCTTTGTTAGGAAGTCACCAACATTTTTGTGTCCACATGCAGTAAGAACAGCTCCTGCTATCATTGCCACGCCTCCGACTATTTCCATTGCTGCTCCGACACCGTGTGCAGCATTGCATGCTCGATGCAAATTCACAAGCTTTTTTTCTAAACGGCCAATAGCTTCAATGCTCTTCTTCCGCTGTTCCACCCATGCTTCATAATGTGAAGCTGCCTTCGATTGAGAGCACTTCAGATTTCTCAGAAGAAGCTCAGTTTCTTTCAGATCTTCTTCAGAAATAAACTGTTCTTTGACAGGATATAATCTTCTTGCTAATTTTGAAGAAGCCTGAAATTACAAAATGTTCGTTAGTTCAAGTATTAAGAAATGGAACTATGTCGATGATATTGAAAGAAAAACCCCAGCTGGAGTGGCCTCCCCTAAACTTTCTCGTATACTTCTCGAAAAAGGTGCTGTTTCCCCTCCCCCCGCGTGGATAAAGAAATTCGAACCTATTGAAACCCAGGATCCAATGACTATCAGAAAATATTTAGATAAAGAATCAAATTCACAGATGCGGTACCGATTTCTATTCTTGCTGGCTCAAGGACAAAGTCGCATAATCCTCCCGCGGGCACAGATTGCTACCAGTACGCATGCGCATGGAGAATCGGATGAAAAAGAAAAGCGCCAAGCAGGAGTCAATAAATATCGTGCGCAGAAGATTGCGTCCAGTACGCATGCGCGTGGAGATGGCGGATTCGTTGGAGATGCGATTATACAGACCGACAGACAGTCAACCTTTTGAGGGATTTTGCCCAAAATTTTATACGGACCTACATTCATGACGATAAAGCTGTGTAGGAAATTTTATCCATCTAGCTTTTCAAGTTTTTGAGTTATAGCGTTCACATGACAGCGGACATACAGACAGACAGACTTCCCGTTGACGGATTTTGTCCAAAATTTGATAGAAACCTACAAATTATGTTTAAAGACCACATACCAAATTTCATCCCCGTAGCTCTAATAGTTTTCGAGTTATTGTGTTCACAGACAGATATACAGACAGACATAATTCCAAAATTGTGTTTTTCGGACTCAGGGAGGTCTAAAACGTGGAGATTCGTCAAAATCTTGAGTTCGAATTTTTTGACGATTACAATACTTTCTCTTTGTATACGAGAAAGTAAAAAAAACAAAAGACGGAATATGAATTTTAATTTTTTAAAAATATAGTTGAAAATTTCTGCTAAATTAACGATTTCTTCTTCTGCGAAAAAGATAATTAATGTTAAAAAATGATGAAAATCTAAAACTTTTTAAAGAATGGTATAATATTATTTGAGATATGCATCTAGTATAATCTTCTTTTCATAATGCTTTTAACTTGATTTGTTTTATGTTTGAATAGATTCTAATTTTTAGGAACTTCCTGGTGTTCTAGAGTTCTAAAATTTTGAACAGTTGTGTATTTTCGATGACAATACAGTATTTTAATATATTCAGACCTTCATTGTTTAATTTAAATTAAATTTTGATTCTTAACTGTAGATGTCACTTAGTAGTGAATATGAAAAATATTTGGTTTCAAGACTCCATTATATTTATAATAATGAAGACTAAAAAGTAGGAAATAATAAAAATAAAAATAGATTTTTAAAACACGATGTCATTAATGTACTAAAAAGTAGAATTAAAAAAAAATCTGGAGGTCAAAGCAGAAACGTAAAAGCTTGATAAGCTGAAAACAAAACGTTAAGAAAATTATGAAAGAAAATTCGTAAATACTACCATAAGAAAGAAAATTCTGAAATGCTCATTATAAATTAAACTATATTATGAATGTGGTTAAAATTCCAATTTACTTAAAATATCCCTTAGGGCTTCATGAATTTACGATTATATTTTGATCCCCCAGATATTTGATAAAAAATTTCTCCTTATTAGTATACTAATTAAAAATGTGTTTTAAAAACTTTTTTATTTTTATTATTTCTTATTTTTTACAAACTTAATTAAATATTTTTTTGAACTGAACTATGGGTTCCTCATAACTTCTTTTAAGGGAATAACTTAGAAGCTGAAAATCTTCAAACCCCCTTTTTCAAAGCAAATCAAACTGTTGATAATTTGTAAAGACAATTTTCTAATTTCTTCTATTTGACAATAATTATTAAATTAATGAAACTGTATCTTATTTGAGACGATGCCACGACGACAATTATTTATTTACCGTTTTTGAAACAACCGTATTAAAAATATTACGATCTGCATAAAATCCATCCCTAGAAATAAGAAAATGAATGAAACAAAAATCATATTAGTATCCAAATACAATTAAAAACAACATCTAAATCTTACCATTCTGTTCGAGCTATTTTCAATGACTCTCTATTCGCACAGAGTAGAAGTGACAACAATAACGAACTACTGAAGAAGTGAACTCACAATAATAAACCTGAAACCTGAAAATTGGCAGCCTTTATCCATTGAGAGTCGATTTTGTAGCCAGCCAAGCTTACTCGAATGGTCGTTTTATCCAGCCTAATGAATTGCATAACTTCGATTATCCAAAACAGTCATCGGTCTGTGTATGTTTTCGATCATACTTATAAAGTACAGACAACATTTTCGAAGAAGATTTTTATGGTCTTCCAAATAAATACGTAACTTGGTTAACTTTGAACTGCGCTAAATCGCCAAATCTAGTTCACTTTATAGGAAGAAAAAGGGGAAAGTCCCGCTTTGAAAGTTCCTTTCTCACCTGTTCTGCTAACTCGTTTTGATTACCCTTATCTCCCTCTTTCGTCTGCATTGAACAGTTCAATTCTTCGCTTCGGATCGTAGATTGCGTAAAATATTAAGAACTAAAAGTGAATCGGGTTAGAAATCAAAATGTCTGTGCAAATCCTGGAAAATGCTGAATTTCGTTATCATGCTTTATTGCATTGTCCAGAAAAATCCTTCTCTCGATTTCCAATTTCGTATTTAACGATTTCCTTCGACTTTCTAGTGTTAATAGCAAAAAAAAAAAAAAAATTCTTTACAACTTTTATGAACACATCATATACAGGATGCATTTTTTATTGTGACGGAATAGAAAAATAAAGTTATTTTTTAAAAATATGGTTTTTCCCCCCCCTAATAAAAGTAGAAATTTTTGTTATTTTAATTGTTTTCTACTTTCCAATCTTTAATTTGTAATTCATTATCACAAATATTATGGAATCTTGAAGTGAATTTGTTCTCAATTATTATAGAATCTTGAAATGAATTTGTTCACTACCAGATGGTGATGGAGCCAAAATTTAACTGAATCAATCGATTAGCTGATAATTAAGTTATGAAAATATTAAAATAGAGTATTGCCACTGAGAACACACAAGTGTACAAAATTCACTCACTCGCAGAAGTCGGTGAAAACTCGATTACAAAATTCCATCTTTACAAACATGAGACAAGTCAAGTTGAATAAAAGTAGTATATAATAAACGTAAAAATGAAAACAACAAAAAAATCATTTATAGCATTGTCTGTTCAATTTGAGGTTATTTTTAACAGCGGTTTAAGATAACTGAAGTAACTAATATTTTGGTATTTTTTCATCAGTCTGCTTCATATATCGGGATGACCGTATGAATGCAAAAACAACCACAAATAAAAGAATTACACCGTATAAATAAAAGGGAACCCAACACGAGTTACTTAGTAACCGTTGTTATTTTGAAAAATTCATTATGTGTACAATGCGGCATATTTTTGTTAGTAGATCATGCTATAAATGAACGTAGTTATGCAGTAAGGAACCAATTCGCAGACAAAATTTTGTGATACAACTATTTTCTCAGCACATAACAGAAAAAAATTCAAATGCTCCATTTTTTCCCAAAATTCATCGTTTCATTATAAGCAGTCTGTTGCGCAATGGGTTGCAGTTGGCATTGGCTTTTGACTACAACTTTTAAAAATAAATCCGAAATATATAAAATGGTAGTTAGTTCCTAATTGCATAACTATGTCCAATTGTATTTTGCATTGAAATTTCTGTTCCATATTTTGTAGACTTTCAACACATTATATAAGCTGATAACATGCATTTTCCTAAGAGTGAATTTTATACATCTATAGACTTGAATTTTGAGTTGAGGTTATTTTTGACAGTGTTCACGATAGCTATAATACAGTTCTGCTCAATATAAAGAGATAAATATTTAAACAACCACAAATTAAAACATTATAATAAAAAAGAAAAATACTATAACGAGTTACCTGTAAACCTTATTATTTAAAAAAAAATCATAGTATACAAAATGCTGCAAATTTTCTAGTAGGGTTTGCTACAAATGAACTTAGTTACGCAATAATAAACCGATTCAAAGAAACATTTTAAGATACAACTGTTTTCCCAATTAATTAGAGAAAAAATTCAAATGCTCCATTTTCCCCAAATCTATTATTCCATTCTAAGTAGTCTACAAAGTGTGTAAATAAAGTAATGAGACTGTTTTTTTTTACCATTTTATTAGACAATGACAGTTACACTTGGACATTGTCGCCTTCAAAGTAATTGCTTTGCGCAGCCACACAGTGCTAGAGATGGTTCTGCCGCTCGTCATAGTAGTGCTGGAACGCGAATACTGGAATCGCCTTCAGCTAGTTGGTTACAATTTTCAATGTTCGTTACTGTCCCGTTCCATCACAGTTGAGGATTACTGAATGCTTTGACTTTTTAGAGTGAATTGAAAAGGGTTCTCTTGTGACGGGACTTAGGTGTTTCAGTACGACCCCGAAACGAAACGTCAGAGCAGTCATGGCAGGAATGAATCCAGTACTCCAAATTCACCCAGGCCAAAAGAGCAAGGATGAGCAAGTCGACGATCAAAAGCATGCTGAGTTTCTTTTTTGATAGCCAGGGAATCGCCCAAAAAGAGCTTGTGCCTCGAGGTCACACCTTCAACCAACAATTCTACCGAGCGGTACTTGAACGAGTGTGAAAAAGGATCATGCGTGTGGGATCCTGCATCACGACAATGCGCCTTGTCACACAGCGATTTCAATTAATGAGTTTTTGGCAAATAAAAACATCCCTGTGGCTCTTCAGCCCCCTTATGCACCCGACTTGAAACCATGTGGCTTTTTCTCTTCCAAGAAGGGGAAAATGCACATCAAAGGACGTCATTTTGGGACAGTATCGAACATTGAAAAGGCCGTAACCGACCAGCTAAAAGCGATTCCAGTACTCGCGTTCCAGCGCTGCTATGACGAGTGGCAGAACCGTCTCCAGCGCTGTGTTTTCTCTATCTATTTATTATAGCTTTAACTGCTAAGTACTGATCTTCTTAAGAGTAATAAAGTTTATTTTATCAAAACCGGTCCATAATTTCCGGTGGCACGTTCCCTCCAAGGTTGACAAAAATATGTGAAATTATTTCAGTATGTAATTTTTAGTTCCTCACCCTCAACATAATCTTCATACATCATCTTGTCGATGAATTGCAACAGATCGACGTATATGCATGACGAGAAGTTATTTAGGTCTAAAAATATATCAACTCCGTTTATTTTCTTCGCTTACTGTAACACAATACAAAACTGAGCTTCCAAATTACAGTATTATTTGTTACTTAAGAACGAATGGCAAGAATGCAGAAAATAACAATAACAAAAAAAATTAACAGACCTTAATAGAAATGCTTCAGCTATTAAGACATCGCTATGTCTTTTAAATTTCTTGCATGGAATTTTACTCTTTCTTTTCACTAAATCATACTTGGAAGTCTGATTTGTAGGAAATCTCGGGCTTCTAGATTTCCACAAACTTTTCGCGATGCTTCTGACAAGCGTTGTCTTTTATATTTTAAGGGCCTGGACACAAATATGAAGTGAAGCTCTCGTAATTAAAGTTTTCATAGTCTGAAGAATGTGATTTCTCAAAAAGCCTAGTTGACCGACCTCGGAAATACTTTGCATCTGATACGAGTTTGACATATCGCTCAACTGCCTGTTTGTAACATGGAAACGCTCCATTCAAATACCTCACCAGACTGAATAGGGGAATTGATTTCATCATCACTAATGTCTTGCAACAGAGGGGAAAGAGTTAAACAGCAAGCATTAATTTGAATAATTTCTGTATACTCCTTAAATTAAAAATTTCTGATTGTTTTTCTCTTTGCGACTGACTGCCTCGTCTTTAAAATTTGTCTAATGCCCAGTTCTCTGATGTATTTTCTTACATCCAGTGTCATGACCAGTATCATATTTTCAGCATGGGTAAAAAAATGCATTGTATTCGTATACAGGGTCAAAAGATTTAAGTAAGTTTTCAGAAAGGTAAGGAATTGTGTTGATTCCTTTAAACATGTGCTTTGGGCTCTGTGAAATATTTTCTGGTTTTCCGCTACCATAGACGGCTTCAGAAAAAGGTTCTTTTCACTTAAGCAAACCATTTGCTGTTTGCTATTGCTAACCATTTGGAATGTAATAATTGAGTATGATCATAAATACCCGAAATCTCAATAAATTGTTCCGCTTTTATGGCAGCTGTATTATTCAGAAGATATCATTGATTCTTACTGAGTGCTGTTTCATCAACATCGAGGTTAGGTCCATAATTTCTGCGTTTTCCCATAAATCAGACTTCCAAGTATCATTTAGTGAGAAGAAAGAATAAAATACCATACAAGAAATTTAAGAGACATAGCGATGTTTTAATAGCTGAAGTGTTTCCTTAAAGGTCTGTTAATTTTTTGTTATTTCCTGCATTCTTGCCATTCGTTCTTAAGTAACAAATAATATTGCAATTTGGCAGCTTAGTTTTGCATTATGTTACAATAAAAGAAGAAAATGAATGAAGTTGATATATTTTTGGATCCAAATAACTTTTCGTCATGCATATACATCGATCTGTTGCATTCATCGACAAGATGATGTATGAAGATTATGTTGAGGGTTAGGAACTAAAAATTACATACTGAAGTCATTTCGCATATTTTTGTCAACCTTGGAGGGAACGTGCTGCGGAAATTATGCACCGATTTTGATAAAATAAACTTTATTACTCTTAAGAAGATCAGTACTTAGCAGTTAAAGCTATAATAAACAGATAGAGAAAAATTCAAAAATTGTCAACTTTCGTCAAGTTTTACCATTTTCAAGGCCGATGCGGAAATGGAAAATATCTATCAAATTCTTTACTTTTTCCCTTGGTAAATCTCTCACCTGTTCGCAACTTTTCCGCGGTATAGCGACAAGAAAAAAATTTTTTTTTCTGCCCACCTGGACAATGGGTTGCGGGTGTCATTGATTTTTAGTTGCAACTTTTAATAATAAATCCGAAATCCATAAAATGATATTTTTTTCTTAAATGCATAACTATGTCAAAATGTTCACTTTCAAATTTCTGTACCACATTTTATAGACTCTCAACATATTATATAGGCATGTAACACAAATTAAGTTAAGAATGAGAGCGGATCTGTTTTGGGAAAAATTAGGAATTATTTTTGAAAGTTGAATAACATGCATATATTATTACACTGTGTATTCATACGAAAGAGATGCGAAATTTGTAATATTCTACTGTTCCGAGAATGGCAAAGAAGTGTATAAGAAAATGCCTCAATTTTAAAAACGGATAATCAATGCATGGATTCATCCCAAAAATGAAATCAAAACACGAGGAACAAATAAAATTATTTATTGAGAATGAGTTAACAGATAATTCATCTTGATTTTTCAGGTGAAGGGAAATACCCTCCACTCACATGCATTGGGAGTCATCTCTTATTTAGGAATCAGATGCTTTTTTTTTCATTTCTTATCTTGCTCTTTTATCGTATGATCGGAACAATGAGATAACTGGAGACAAAATACAGATTCGAAGTCCAACGATCGGCACAATCCAGAAGCTTATTCTTTCTTTAAATTTATACAAATCATTTTAAAATTTCACCCCTGATTATCCACGAAACTTTTTTACGTAATTTTCACTAGGACGATGCTTCTAAAAGTTGCCGACTGTAAGTGTGTTTGCCCAACTCGGTTAATATTAAATTTCCGTTTTGAACCTTTCGCTAGCCGTAAAGGACCTAAGAGGAACAGCTATTAGCAATTATTTTCCCACTTTTTTTGCTAACGCCACGGAGGGATGGTGCCATGCTCTTGCCTTCGAGACCGGAGGGGCACCGTAAATTTTGGCCTTTTACACCTTTTGGGCTAAACCTGCGCACCACACCAACAAATGTCGTCTTGTTGGTGTGGTGTGCAAGTTTGGAGGGGGAAGGTGAATGTTGCGAGTTCATTAATTTGTATAATTTTCTTTGAATAAAAATATTTCATCTGAATGGAGTCGATACATTTGACGTCACAGTAACATGACAAATATTACTTTGCATGTCATCTAAATATGTAAGTAAATGATAAACCCTGTCACACAGTGCACATACGCCTATCTTGTAACAACTTAGGATGTTGTTGTTTTGTTTGAATTTTGAGCAACCCTTTTAAATAAGAAAAATGCGTTCTTAATCGGCTTTTGGCTGTGATAATGCAAAATTAAAACACTAGTGTCATACTAAAACATGCTTTTTCCAAATTTTTACTTAAGAATCGTGAATTCTAGTAAAAGTTCGTAGGAAAATTTTAGGCCTACATCATATTGTGTATTACGTCCTTTTATGCACAAATATTTTCCTAACACACTGGTCGTATTAACTAATTTATAAAAAAGGAATTAACACATTGTCATGCTCATTTTAAACTCATACATTGTGCATTGTGTAATTGCCGCTCTTAACGATAAGTAAAACTAACTAAATATATAATAAATTCAAAAAATGTCAATACAATTTATAAGTGGAAAAATAATTAGAAGTAATTATAAATTCAGAAAATATCAAATAATTCATATTAGATTTACTCTAATAATACAAAGAAACACGAATAATTAATTCTAATGTGAACAGGAGATGGGATTAAATAAATTATATTAAAATTGAGCATAAACAAAAAAAATCCCTCTAAAACTGATTTAAAGTTTTAATGTAGGACTAGAATTATAATGTCGATGAGAATATGAAGTAAAAAATATATGAAAAGAATATGAAAAGAAACAAACAAACAAGAAATTATTTCAATCAGCAAAAGAATTAATCTCATACCGTTACGAGCAGCAATTATTCAATGCGCAAAGGATTTAAAATTTGAAAGGTACGCGTCATTTTATATTTGTTGTGTGAACATAAATTAATTCCATTCATTATGTCATGGTTGTGCTCTTAACTGCATCATATAAAAACTGGTAGATTAAGTGCTCTTTAACAATAATTTTTGGCTGCGGTCAGGTTTCCCTCCAAAGGAAATACAAATGTGGTCTAATTTCCACTGAAATTCCTCCAAGAAGGAAACCCACCCCATTTCATTGGAGCTAAATGACTTATCCTTAAGTACACCTAGATTCTCTCTGACCAATAGAAGACGTCACTCTTTCCCTTTATTACGAGTCTTTGTCTAATGGACTCGGCTAGATATGCTAGGAAAAGTGTGATTAGAGCCAACAATCTACTAAAAATAATAAACTTGGCCCAA
>BGPR01001192.1:0-19370 GCA_013235015.1 Araneus ventricosus | reverse complement strand
TTGTATGGTATCACAAATATTCCGTATAGCTTTACGGACTTCAGGGTCATTTGATATTTTTTTCATCGTGGTGCATATATTTTGAATAACTGTTTCAGTACATTCTGAAATGTCGGTACCTTTTGATGCTTTGCATTTCAGTTCATCGATTAATTCTGAGTATGCCCCGTAACCAACCTCAACCAACGAAATACCCTCCTGCACGAGTCGAACCACATCTAGAAAATTGTCTGACAAAATGCTGTAATTAAAAATGCGCCTTAAATTTAAATCAATCTTTTTTGAATGCTCAAAGTTTTCCATGAGTACTCTAGTGTATTCTTCATCTTTCTTCAGCACCATTTGAATTTCTTTCATGGTCATATGAGTTAATCCTGTTTCTGCGACAGATGAAGACATCGTAGTGGCAATTCCTGTAAAAAAATGATTGTCAGATGCCTAATTATTATGAACTTCCACACACATTTTTGCTTTGATATTATTCTAACTGCTCTGATTTCGTTACATTTAATGTGCACCTTTAATTTCAATTTTGAAATTACTCTGGAAGACTTAAGACAAAAAAAGAATTTAATTTGATTACCTATATTTCGAGTGCTTTTTTATCTCCATTTATTAACTTTTTACTTTCTCGTTTACAAATAGAATGTATTGTAATAGGCAAACAATTTGACCTTGAGATTTTGATAAATACCCTGGTTTTAGGCATCCCTGAGTCTGAATTTTGTTTCAAATTATGTCTGTCTGTGAACATCATAACTCTAAAACACAAGAGGATAGGTGGATGAAAATCTTAACTCTAAAACTGCAGATTACTGATGCAAAATTAATTAAATGCAAAAGAATTTTAATTAATTTTTAATTCAATATTTAATTTAATTTTCGTTAAATTTTATCAATTATAACTGTTGCAGATTACTGACAAATTTTGCACAAAATCGGTCCACTGGAAGTCTGTATGTCAGCCTTTTAATATGCGTGTGAACAGATTAATTAAAAAAAGCAACGAGCTAAATAGATGAAATTTAGCATATTGTTTGGCAGATCTTTATCAAATTTTGGATGAAATTCATGGACGCGTTGTTGACTTTCTGGTACCTTTCTGACTTGCATGGTGCACATAAGATTAAACAGAGAACCCCTTCTCTGTCGGATTTTTTTCGAATCTCCGGCAAAATGATTATGTTTTCCATTCAAGGCGGGAAATCTCACCGCGAAAACATGAAGAAAGTAGGACTATTTGCTCCATTTCTTAGCAATATTCATAAGTACAAAAATATAATTGCGAATTATAACGAGACGTGTAAGTAGTAACGAATTCATTTTAAACAATGCAATATTTCTCTTCGTCTCAGGACAGCTTCGGTGACCAGCTTGTTCGCTGGGAATTTAATTTTAATTGAACGCATAATTTTATATTCATGGTTCCCTTAACGAAGTAATTTTAAACTTCAAATCGTGGTAGACATTTAACCCGTGTTCTTTTAGTAGCCTTGCACCTGTTGTGTTCGTTGTCTACATGAAAGTCCCTTAAAGAATCAAGTTAATGTCCGTGTTATCTAACGTCTAACTGCAAGTTGTCCTGTCCGCGCCAACTTCACTTTCTTAATCTGAAAGCAAAATATTCATTTAATCTCAACATTAAAATGGCGCAGCATATTTTATGCCCAGCGATGTGCTAACTAGATTTAGACATGCTGATAAAAAGAATCAAAACGTAGAAACATAATCGTAATAACTTACTTGCTATATTTCTTAATAAACTTACTATTTTAGAGGACTTTGTTTACAGATTTCACAGAACTTGATGAAATAAAAGAAAGTAAAATCCATTAGGATATTTATCTTAGCTTGCAACAATCTAAGATAAACTCGCAATTAAGTATTCGTTTAAACATTGAAAACGGTTTGCATTTCATTGCAACAATGAAAATTATTGTTGTAAATTATTCCTAAAAATATTTTTGAAATTTATTAAAATTCGTGAAACAATATTACGGAAACTTAATTGATATCATTAAAACGATAAATTTTTGAACTTTCAGACGGTGTAAAAATAATTCTTATTTTGTAATATTTTCGGAAGTTATTAAGGGAAAAAGTCAAAATTTCTCTTAATTTTTATTAATTAAAATTAAGAAAAAAGGGGGTCCGAGGTGCACATTTCCCCCACAGACAGACACTCTCCTTTATTATTAGTAGAGATAGGAGTTTAAATAGAAGTAATAAGTTTATAAATAAAAAATTAAGCAGCGTTTTTAAAAATAGAAAAATTCTAAATCATTATATATATAATAGAAATTTTCAAGAAGTTGTGTCATTAGAGCCATTAAATGCTCATAATAAATTCATATAAAGAAGTTCATTAAAATGATTAAAAATAACATTGAAGTTTCTTTATGATACCTGTTGCAGTAGTTACAGGAGAAACCTTCTTTGTTAGAAACTCGCCAACCGATTCGTGTCCACATTTAGTAAGTATAGCTCCTGCTACCATTGCCAACCCTCCGACTGCTTCCATTGCTGCTCCGAAACCGTGTGCAGCATTACATGCCCGATGCAAGTTCTCAAGAGTTTCTTCTAAACAGCCAATAGCTTCAATGCTCTTCTGCCGCTGTTCCACCCATGCTTTTATATGTGAAGCTGCGTTTGGTTGAAAGCACTTCAGATTTCTCAGAAGACGTTCGGTTTCTTTCAGATCTTCTTCAGAAATAAACTGCTCTTTGACAGGATATAATCTTCTTGCTAATTCTGAAGAAGCCTGAAATTACAAAATGTTCGTTAGTTCAAGTATGGAGAAAGGGAACTAAAGCCAGGATGGTTTTAAAAAAACACCCAGAATTCGATTTTTTAATGTAGAATAAAATTAAAAATTTCTACTGCATTAAAAAATCTAATTAAAGAGACGAACTTCTCTTCCGTGAAAAAACAGATTAAGGTAAACGTGGGAATTAAATTATATTAAACAAAATAACAAAAATCTGAAACATTTTTGATGAATAATATAATGATATTTGAGGTATGCATCTATAAATAGTAAAATCTTCTGTTATGGTTTCCTTATCTGTTTTATATGCTTTTATTTAGCTTGATTTGCTTAATATTTGTATTGATGGAATTTTGTATTGAATTGTTAGTCACCTTCTGATGTGCTAGAATGCAAAAATTCTGTACAGATTTGTGTTCTTGATAAAAATACACTATTTTAAAATTTTCAGAACTTAATTATTAGTTAATCTATTAATTTTAATTCTAAACTAATTATTAGTTAATCTATTAATTTCAATTCTAAACTAATTATTAGTTAATCTATTAATTTTAATTCTAAACTAATTATTAGTCAATCTATTAATTTTAATTCTAAACTAATTATTAGTCAATCTATTAATTTTAATTCTAAACTAATTATTAGTTAATCTATTAATTTTAATTATAAACTAATTATTAGTTAATCTATTAATTTTAATTATAAACTAGGGACGCCACCTAATAGAGAATCTGAAAAAAAAACTTTTTGCACCATTCCATAATATTTATAATAATGAAATATGAATTAAAGACTAAAAAGTAGAAAATAATAAAAATGAAAAGCTTTTCAAAAGATGATTTCATATTGTACTAAAAAAAAATTTTTTTAGAATAAAAAAATCTGTAGATGAGCAAAAATTTAAAAACGAGAGGCTCTAAAAACAAAAAGATAAAGAAATTATGAATGAAAATTCGTAAATATGACCATAAGAAAGAAAATTCCTAAATATTCACAAAAATCAAAATGTATTATGAATATGATTAAGATTCCATTTTATTTAAAGTATTTCTTTTAGCGCTTGTTTTGTTTCGATTTTCATATTTTTGATTAAAAAAATTAAAGTGTGCATTTAAAACTTTTTTTATTTATTGTATTTATGGCTTTTTACAAACTTAATTGAATATTTTTTGAGACTGTATTGTGGATTCTTCATGAATTCTTTCAAGATAAAAACTTAAAGATATACAGGGTGTTATTGCTAATGTAAAAATAAAAGTTAAAATCGATTTACTTTTGGAAACTGTCTACGAATGCTATGAGGCATGACATTGGCAAAATATAAATAAATTTAACCTCTTGCGTCTGCTGTGTTTTTTGTAATTATGATAGCAATTAATGAGGGAAGTCTCATTTATTCCTTTTTACTTTCTCGTATACGAAGTATACAAAGAGAAAGTATTGTAACCGTCAAAAAAATCGAATTCGAGATTTTGACGAATCTCCACGTTTTAGACCTCCCTGAGTCCGAAAAACACTATTTTGGAATTATGTCTGTGTGTGTGTCTGTCTGTGAACACGATAACTCGAAAACTATTAGAGCTACGGGGATGAAATTTGGTATGTGGTCTTTAAACATAATTTATAGGTTTCTGTCAAATTTTGGACAAAATCCGTCAACGGGAAGTCTGTCTGTCTGTATGTTCGAGGTCATGCGAACGCTATAACTCAAAAACTTGAAAAGCCAGATGGATAAAATTTTATACACAGTTTTATCGTCATGAATATAGGTCCGTATAAAATTTTGGGCCAAATCCGTCAAAGGGTTGACTGTCTGTTGGTCCGTATAATTTACTTTTGAAGAGAATCCGTTATCTCCACGCGCATGCGTACTGGTTACTGCTGTTCCCGTAATACGGTCTGTCTTGGCTCACAGCCAAATTCTTCTCGAATAAAAGTGAATTAATTATGGAGTGTTTTCTTTTAATTTTTCTTTCACGCCGAAACATTTTCTCAATAAGAGTTGCATATTTGATATGCGGTTAGTTTTATTTTGTATATTTCGTAATGCATTTTTTTCTGAGTGGATTTTGCATTATTTTTACTCTGACAGAACGAAAGTAGTTGTTAAAAGTAAAGTTATAAACTATCAAACCAAAATTAGTGTCAATTGATTCATCAGTTCTGTTCTTCATGCTTTTTTAATTTCTTAAGCACTCTGCCAATGTGCATGATATTTTCAACTACAACTATCGGTAGTAAATTTGTAACAATCAGATCGAAGATATTTCTGGCAAGCTAAAAGGCTGCTTAGATGTGTGCAAATCTTTTAGTAACTTACATCATATAATTGAAATTTGGTATGTGGTCTTCTAATTTATCCACGCGGTGAGAGGGGAAACAGTACCTTTCTGGGGAAGTATACGAGAAAGTTTAGGGGAGGCCACTCCCGCTGGTTTCGTATGTTCAACTGGAGCACGAAATTTAATACACTTACAGCTTCAAAATATTTACTCGAAAATTTGCATAGATGTAAATAGCATGCTGTTAAATAATATATCCAAGCGTAAATATATATATATGTCTTGTTTACTTTGTTTTTGTATGTTCACATATAGCGAGTTATATTTAGGTTTATATATATATATATATATATATAATGTATTCGTTGTATTGTAGTCGTTAAATGATTAAATAGGCCGAGTTAAATTCTAATTTTCATTTTATTATGGGAGAGTGACGAAATGTACGTACATCTCAGTTGAGGTTTTCATGCCAAAAGAGAACAGAAGATCCCTGCTTTTTCTCAGGTAGGGATTTAACAGATGGAAATGGGATCAAAGTGAAGGGAATAATAGCTATTTCTAGTATATTACGTAAGTGTTTTAGGGAAAATGTATGGCGGCAATAAGTCGCTGATTTCGCGAGTTGTGTGCGCGTGGAAATGATTAAAATATTCTTTTGGTAATAAATATGCCAAAATGACAGATTTAATATACCTGCAGAGCGGGAAATAGAACGAAACTGGAGTTTAAGAAAAGTGATTTTGGAATACATTAAGATTTTAAAATATATAATATTAGAACTTGAAATAAAATTAAGTGAGATTATTAAATATATATACATATATAATATAACTTCATGCTTTAATGAAGGTGAGATGTAGTCCATTTTAAGGGAAGAAACAGTATTTGGCTTAATCTTCTCTTATTCAGTCATTGAGGATATCAGGTTATTTCTTCATGGGTAAAGGATTCAGTTTTCACGTAGCTCCATGACCAGAAATTCAGAGTTAACGCGCGAAGCAGCGCGACGTTGTTATTCGTTTACATGTTGGAGTGAAAAAGGGGAGATAGGAATGCGCAGAAAGTTTAAGTACCCAGAGAAGGGAATTTCCCCGGAAAAGACTCGTGACTCGAAAAGAAAGTTGTAGTGCGATTATTACGATCGAAATAGAAGTAATTAAAATGAGGTGTCGTTAAAAATGATATAAGAAAGTTAAAAAATTAAATTATCACACGCACGCGCACACGCACGCACATATCAAAACAAACAAGAAACAAAAGACAAAAATTAAAAAACACACAAGAAACAAAGGACAAAAAAAAAGACAAAACTTTAATAAATTGAAAAATATCATGACGAGCTGCTCGTCAGGAAAGGAAGCCCGCCTATGATATTAATAACTGCTTTTTTCTGCTAACGACATACAAAAACCGTAAAAATTTTGTCGCTATCCCCTCAAAAACCACAAGACAAATAAAATCGAATATATATATATATTAATGGACACAAAATAAAAATTATAAAAAAAAGCAGGGCCGTTTTAACAAATTTTATCGCCCTGGGATAGAGTAAATTGGCGCCCCATCAGAACCGTAATAGGAATTAGAGAGCGTTTGGCCCAACGAAAATACCTATCTAATACAATAATTGAGGAGCAGAAAAAAAGCAACCTGTTCTCTGATTAACGCTTTCCAGTTTTGCAAATCAGCGTCTTCTCAAAACAAAATTTTACAAGTAAGCTTCCGAATTGTAAGTAACTTCCATTACATGCATTATTTAGGATTTTTCTCACTGATTGTCTCTGTATGAATATTTTTTGAAATGACATATACATGTTTGAGTAACATTACAGTTTGTGTTACATTACATATCTTTACTTTTAACATATTAAAAAAATTATTTAAACACATTTTTGGGTTCAAAATTAATATAAAATCAGTATTGTAAATTTTTAGGCATCTTTGAATCAATGGCGCCCTTGGGCTACAGCCCAATTAGCCTATTGAACAAGATGGCCCTGTAAAAAAGTATTAATTTCTCTCCAGAGCTGAAAATGGCTCTTTAAATCTTTGATTAATCAAAAGTTCAAATCCTGTTACATATTGGAAATACAAAAATACATCTATGTATATGTAAAATATGGCATATTTTTTTATTTGGCTTTTAATACGAACCATTTTTTCAATTCGTTCATTACGCTTTTGATATGTTTTTTGTTTTGTTATTTAAAATATGTTCATAGATGCCGATAACTAAGAGAAAATGTGAAATGCTCTCATTGGGAAGAAAATGTACTTAAATATTTAAATTTTGATGAAAAATCTAAATTAAATAAAAGTTTTAAGCATTTTGTTGCTTTTTAAGAATTATTTCATGTTACATAAAGCAACGAATATGGTAATGTTTTGCAAGTATTGCACATAAATTCATGCATTAGAAAAATATACGAAATTATAAGCAATTCCATTCTGTAAGATCTTCCATAATTATACACCCAGAAATTATCCTAACTAAATAGAAGTTGCGATCGCCATTCATATAATGAAAACAGACAAAAATGGTCAAGTTTAATGCATCCTAACCTTCGTTTGCTCATGGAATTGTTTTATTTAATAAATAAGCTTGGAACACAGATTTTATTTAGTATTAAAACAAGAATACGCAAAAATTAAACATAACGTGAAAAAGTTTCCATGTTTCCCAGAACTTCATAGATTGATTAGATTCCTTGATTGTATTAAATTCTGGTTACGGCAGTGAATATATATGTATATTAATTGCTGTTTCAAATTTTTTTCTATTTTTATTGATTATTCTTTTTTTTTATAATTAGAAGAAACAGCTAATGGCATTACTCCTGCATCATTTTCAGTTTTGCTTTAAATAGATAAGGATAGATTTTTTACTCTTCGGCGCTTTTTACTGATATAACTCAAACTGAATAAAGTATTATACGCGATTCATACTTCAATTACAGCTTATAATTTTATTATTTAAAAAAGTGAATTGAATAGCATTAATTTGTTATAACTGAAATTTATTTATAATTCCGAAATTTGAAATAATCAAAATAATTGCGTTTAAACTGCCAAATTTAGGTAAAAAAAATGTTAAAATTGCGTTAAATGCTCCTTTGGTAACTGACGAAAAATTTTGCAGCAGCTTATTTTGATAACTTACAAAGGAAATTTTCTAGTTTCTTCTGTGTGACAATATCTATTTAATTAATCAAACTACATCTTAGTTGAGATGATTCCACGACGGCAATTATTTATTTGCAGTTTTTAAAACAACCCGATAAAAATATTATGATCTAGATAAAATTGATCACTCGAAATAAGAAGATTAATGGAATATAATCGCATTAGCATCCAAATAAAATTAAAAACAACATCTAAACCTTACCATGTTGTTTGATCTGTTTTCAACTATTCTCTCTCCCTGTCTGCCAAGAACATCGGGTAACTATTGAACTAACCAGAAACTCGAAAATTCTCAGCCTTTATCCGTTGGGCGTTGATTTTGCAGCCAACTAAACTAACTCGCCTTCTTCCAGACAACAGTATTGCATAACTTCCGCTAACCAAAATAGTTATCAGTCTGTGGATATTTTCAATCATACTTAGAATGCACCGATAATATTTCGAAGAAGTCTTCTTATTGTCGTCCAGATAAATATATAAGTGCAACTTTGAACTGTCATAAATTAGTAGCTGCTGTTGGGAGTTATGGGAGGGGGCAAAAATTTATAGACAGCTAAAGGTACCGGTGAGTATAGAGAGTAGATAACAAATTTAAAAATTTGGCTACAAAATTAGCTAGCTTTACCGGATTCTATTGTTCTTTTCATAATTCCTAGTTTTAGTAAGAAATAACTAGATTTTGTAAAGAAATATTTTGGAAAAATATCACAACTTCATTGATAATTTTTGTTAATTTCACAATGAAATATATTTTATTGTGAAAGACAATCCAAATATTTTTTTTTCTCTTTTTGACAAGGTTGGTCACATGGACTTGTCATTAAGTCCGGACACAGAAGATCTAGTCTTTGTGTCTGTCGCATGCATTCTCCCAGGAAAGGGAAAACACATAAAGAAAATCGCAACTCTGTAACAAAGCGCAATGGTTTAACATCTCAGCAGTGGTTCTAAAACCAACTGAAGCACTTGAGCTTTTAGTACACATAATAAGCACAGTGTTATTCATACGAATTATGCGAATACAGTACAAACCCGCTTAATGGAACTAAAGAGAGGTGGGGGTAGCCGTTTCGGATAACGATTTTTTCGGTTAAACCATGAACATCTATTATTATATCTAATTACAGTATGTAATTCTGAAAAATTTTGAGGGTAAAACGAAATCAAAAACTCTCTTTGTAAGCTAGAGTTAAATTCTTTAATAAAGTTAACTCTCAGTCTTGCGCAATATTTTCCCCGGCGAGATCGGCGCAATGCGTCTGACAGACACAGGCAAATAATACCCATCAATTTTAATTGTAGCATTTTAAAATTAATCACTGACCATTTTGAGTAGCCTTAGAAGGAAAAAAAATGGGATATCGTTGCAAAAAAGGTTATTTCCATGCAATATAATTTTTTTTTTCGATTTGCGATTTCGGAGGCATTTCGGATAACCTGGGTTTCGGTTAACCCGGGTTTTACTGTATATGTAGTATACCGCCCAATCACCACCAGGAGTCCATGCATTATACGTATTGCATATGTACTGCATTCCTATTGAGAGAATGAATCGGAAAAAGATGCGTGAAGGAATCTTTTGTGTAATCCCTTTAGCATTTTTTTCTTTTCTTCTAGTTCAATTTTTAAAATAAAATCTGTCTTAAAAATTCACTTTCTCCGTCATTTCTCCTTTGTCACCCACATATATAATAGAGAAAGGTTGCAGAACTGGGACTACCTAGATAGTTTTTAATATAGGGGGAGTTGGGGCAGATTAATACGTGGGAACATTGATACAGTCCATAAATTTTGATGATTGGAATGGCTCATGATGTTCACACCCCCTCCTGTATATGCCAATGCAACCCTTAGCACAAGGTATATTTTTCGGCCATGTTAAGTCAAAAGTTAATTTACGAATGAATCAAACAGCTAATCTTCTAGTCGAAGTAAATTTTACTCTAAGTACGTGTTGTGTGATTTCTTTAACTAATTACGTTTTCCTGCTAGGAATCTACTCCAAAGGTAGTAAAAAACATTAATTTTTCGGAACTATACTAAGTTGTGAGGTTTTTTGGTGTTGATTTTGAGGGACCACTTGTTTTAAGTAAAAAAGTCTCTTGGGCAGATTGATACAATTGACTCCGGCGAAAATTGATACACATCTTCTGTGTGCATCAATGCGCCTCAACAACACTTTGCAAAATCGTGTTCAGAAATGCAAAAAACATAAAAATGAACTATTTAAGAGAAACACGCAATTTATTTGTTTAAAGAATGAAAACTGTTTGAATTTCATTACAAAAATGAAAAGTATTGTTTTAAATTAAGTTTAAAATATTTTTTACGAATTTATTAAAATTGAAAAAAAATGTACGGAAACTTAAAAGATAATTTTCTCGAATGGATAATTTTTTGTATTTTCAGATGGTGTGAAAATTATTTTTGTGCTTTATTATTTTCGTAAGTCATCAAGGAAGAACGCGAAAATTTCCCTTAATTTTTAATTAATTAAAATTTCCAAAAAACGTCTTCGAGGCTCACATTCCCTCCCTCCAAAGAATTTTTACACACAAACACACTCATTTTCCTTTATTATTTGTAGAAATAAATTATTTTCTGAGGCATTATTGTTTCAG
This sequence comes from Araneus ventricosus, assembly GCA_013235015.1. Classification (NCBI taxonomy): domain Eukaryota; kingdom Metazoa; phylum Arthropoda; class Arachnida; order Araneae; family Araneidae; genus Araneus; species Araneus ventricosus. Next base: position 8,514 of record BGPR01001192.1, on the reverse strand, counting down.
TTTTCCAGTCTCAACAAAAATGTTGAATTTTGATTAAAATAAGAGTTCGTTACTTTGCTAAACTTTTAAACATTGATTCGGAATGCAAAGTTTTCTCTCGTATGATGCAAAACTACATACGCTTAGTTTTCGTTCTTACTGGACTAGCGTTTGATGTCATTAATGTTACGTTTTTTTTACTTTCTCGTATACGAAGTATACAAAGAGAAAGTATTGTAATCGTCAAAAAATTCGAACTCGAGATTTTGACGAATCTCCACGTTTTGGACCTCCCTGATTCCGAAAAACACAATTTTGGAATCATGTCTGTGTGTGTGTGAACACGATAACTCGAAAACTATGAGAGCTACGGGGATGAAATTTGGTATGTGGTCGTTAAACATAATTTGTAGGTTTCTAACAAATTTTGGACAAAATCCGTCAACGGGAAGTCTATCTGTCTGCATGTCCGAAGTCATGCGAAGACTATAACTCAAGAACTTGAATAGCTAGAGGGATAAAATTTGGTACACTGTTTTATCGTCATGAATGTAGGTCCGTATAAAATTTTGGGCCAAATCCGTCACCGGGCTGACTGTCTGTCGGTCTGTATAATAGCATACTTGTTCAACTCCATGCACATGCGTAAATGCCTGTGCAAAGAAGGGATACTGCGAAAACTTGGCAGTTTGCCAAAAACCAATTCTGGCGGCGAGATTTTGTAAGGAAGCAAACATTTAGGGCGTCTCGTTTTACTGGCGTACTGGAAGCAATCGCTGCGCATGCGCAAGCTATTCTCCTGTTTTCTTCTCCGCACGCGGAACTTGCATTGCTAGAGTTTGATAAAAAATAAATATTGCGAAGTTTTAATACATACGTATCTTTTTGAATATGATTCTTCACCTCAATATTTTACTATCACTATAATCAACAATGAAAAACCTTCTGATAGTCATTGCATTCTGGGTTACAGTTGGTTCGAGCTTTTTATCAACGCAGGGGGAAGGGAAATGACAAATGTTTGAAAAGTATACGAGAAAGTTTAGGGGAGGCCACTCCCGCTGGTTTGCTTTGGTCTATTCCACTTCCAATTTATGAGGACTACTACTGATTATAATTGCTATTGGGGATATCCCTTTAGTTCAAGATAATAGTGCCATTGATTTAAACAGTACAACTTAAACAACTGTTTGTAGTCCAATCTGAGCAACTTTTAGACAAAAAAAAGTCCCTGACCAAAACTTCAGATTATTTTAATAAAATTATTACAGTAAATTGTAGCCAACCAGCTTTTCTATTTGAGGATATAATAACACACTCTGTTTCTAATTTTGAAACAGCGTAAGGACTATTAATTTTTTGTTAAAATATTTAACTGATGACATCTAAACCTAAATACTTGATCTCTAACTAGAACCAAGTAGAATTTTCTGTTAAAAAGGATTTCATAAACTACATTTGCGTCTTCAAAACCAACATGATTTGGTTATTTTGTGGCCCAAATATTTAATAGAATTTAAGTTATTGGAGTAACAACTCCAATCTAGGCGCCAGACCAAACTTGTCAACTCATTCCTAATATTAATTAACTATCCAAAATTTAAAAAAAAAACTGAATTCAAGAATAATAATATTAAGAAACACTAAAATAAAATGCCACACAAAGACAATTCAGTTATCACTCAACACGATGCAACTACACTCCTAAATGAGTAATCATTCGTTAAAAAATTTCAATTATTCTTCTCTGTGCGTAAATGCGATGCTTTACACTCGCACCAGAAAGGTCCTGGAATCAGAGTGAACGAGAAAATGACGCAATGAGCGTAAACTCAACGGAGATGGCGGGCGGGCGGGCTGAAGCGCGGATCATTTGATCACTTTAAGTATATATTTTTTACATCGCACCGAAGGTTGGTTGAGAAGCTAAGAATACTAAGCCTCTCCGAAAAGTTACGTGATCGGTATGGGTGAGGAAAAAATCCGTCGTAATGATCGTGGACTCGACGAACCAAGATGGAGGTGACCATCCCCCAAGACGACGCAAGAATCACTTGCATACTATAAACACACGTTTTTTGCACCGCATCGAGTTTCGGCTGGAAATATGAATATAGTGAAGGGCAGGGTGGTTCAATAGGAAAATCAATACGTTCTGTTGCGTGCCCGTAGCAACAAAGCAAACGCAATCGTGCCTCTCAAAGTTTTCGAGAGAAAAGAAATTGTAACACACAATTTGACCGCGTCTGAGAAAATAAATTGCTAACTAAGCACTGCGTCACTTGCTTCGGTTGAATGCACGTCACTGCATCTCACAAGGGGAGAATACGCCTTGAGAATTTCAGTTTGGAATGAAAGTATATTATTAGTATAACTTTAGGGTGTTCATTTGCTGAAATATTAAAGGGCAATAGCCAGCCAATTTCGAGAAAATAGCCCTCAAACTTTCGGCATCTCTCATGCATTGTAAGTTGTCACCCTTGATCAACGACTAAGTAGCATGTTCGGCAGAGTATTAGCCTGCCAACCGTTTTGTCAAGGTTCCCTTTTTTTTTCTTTTTTCGAAATATTTTTTGAAAATAATAATTTTAAGTTGAATTAAAAATCTATAAATAACTTTTTATGAAATATCAATTATTTTTAGGAATTAAATAATTTTTTATTCATATGATACTTGAATTATAATTATAATTTAATTTTTAAATGGTCAAATAATTATCAAAACAACTTTATTGAAACTATAATTGCTATTATCATTAAATTCCATTTAAATTTTTAAATTATGGGATTGAAGTAGTTACAAAATGTTCATTCAAACTTTACGGAACAAGTTTTGGCTGGGAAAGAGAGAGCAAGCAGCTATTTATCTATTGAATGCATAGGAGGATGGTCCAAAATTCGAAGATTTTCCCCCAGCAGATCTCTTAAAGAAACGTACACCATTTATTAATTAAGGAAAATGTCAAAATATTTTTTGTTTCCAATGCTTTTATGAGAATTATCAATCTGGTTTTGTATGTAAATAAAAATTAATAAATGTATAAAAATTTCAAAAGTTTGCAAATAAGAAACCTATATATGAATTTTTTTATTATTTATCACTAATAAAGTTGTATTTATAATCAATTTTTTTCAAAACGATTTTTGAAATTAATAATTCTAAATTAAATTAATAATTTATAAATATTTCATTTAAAATATTGATCATTTTATGCATAAAAATTGCCTATTCATACGATACTTGAAATTAGTTATAATTTAATTTTTAAACAGCTAAATAATTATAAATACATTCTCTCCCTCCCTGTCAAATCTGGTTCATGATTAAGCTTCTATTTGTCTGGAGAGTGGAAGCATCTAAATTTTGAAATGCGAATTATTTCAGATGATTGTTTTGATAAGGAATTGTGTTTACTAATTTCATAATGCATTAGAACATTTTGCTTTTGTAAGAATTCGAACTATTAGAAAAAAAAGTTGCTTTAATTTCTTCCTAAAGAATCATGACCTTAAAAACGAAACTTAAAACTTTGAACTATTAGAAAAAAATTGCTTTAATTTCTTCCTAAAGAATCATGACCTTAAAATCGAAACCCTCGAGGTTCTTTGAGTTTATAAAAAACAAGACGGCATTTCTGATAAAGCAAATGATAATATTTTTTATCGGCATAATAATGCTGAGATAGTTCTGAGTTCGAATGCAGACATCAGGATACAGTATTAACAGGATACAGTTTATTCTCATTAATAATTTCGTTAGAAATAAATTTCAGTTGTCCCCGAACTAATCTACGCTTTTATTTGTTCATTGCATTTGACTCATCACTTACTAAATAATGAAAACCAATTTATCCGATATTAGTTACACGAAATTTATTATTGATACGATTACACATAGCCCTCGGGTTGCTTTGAAACCGAACGCTAATTTAACTGTATTAAGCAATGCAATTTGCAGACATTAAATTAAGTAGCTGTGTTTGGGTAAAATTCATTAATTTGGTCCACAAATCTATAAGCATTTCTCTTCTTTTTCTACGTTTTATGGAATAGAAGAACTTCTTATGACAACAAATTTCATTAATTACCTTTTTGAGTATTATTAAATAGAATATTTTGTCATGAATAATCATTAAAAATGTAATATTGAATTTCGACTGGTAGTAATATATATATATTTTTTTTACTGAAACGCAATATTTCATTAAATCTAGCTATTTACATTTCCCATATGGTGAAATTACTGATCAATATTGGTGTTCTTCTTATGATGCTGTAGTAATTAAACATATTGTAAATCAAGTATTCAGGTATTTACAAACAAACTATCATCTCTAGTATTAACAAACTAACATTGACTATTAACTCTATTATATCTTATCACTTCCATGAACTAACCAAGTTTGAAAGAACATCCCAATAAAAATCCAATTAAAACAAACGGGAAAGTTATTCTCTTGTTTCTATTACAACAATTTGTACTCAAGTATATTTCATATATGGTCAATGTCTCTGAATAATAATGCTGTACCTCATACGTTGCTGTAAGCGTTAAAGAAATCGCAAATGAAGCTTTTATGAAGAATTTAACATCTCAAATATTGAATGCAGGCACTTCCCGGGGGGGGGGGATTGTGACTCCATTTCAAAAATCCTGAAAACTAGCGTGCTGTAAAAACCAATATAATTTTGAATCATTGATGATTGTTAATTACCCTTTACCTTATAAATCCGGAATGCACTGAAATTCCGAATTTATAAGTGTAAAAAATCCGGAATTCCGGATAAATCCTGAACGCAATCATCCCTTAAATATTTCCCAATAAAAATCCAAATGAAACGGATCGGAAAGTTATTCACTTATTTCCTGAAGATATCTCAACAACTATCGGCACTATATATATCGGCACAACAACTATAGTATTAAACCGTACAAAATAAGTGTCAAATGAGTACAAGCACATATTTTAACAAAACGACTGGATTTTCAATAATTTACAAGCGACCGCGGTGGCCTAGTGGTAAGGTCTAGGCTTCGAAGCCGGAGGGTTCGAGGTCCAAAACCCGATCCCTCTGAAGATCCGTCGTGTACCTGGGCCTGTTACACGTTAAATCATACTTAGGAGGTCAAACGTTCTCCCGTTGATGTGGTGCGGAAGTTTGGAGAGGGGTGTGCCAGCTCAGGTGACGTCCTCGTCATCTGCCCTTGGCTCAAAATGACGAGGTCTGTCCCAAAATAGCCTCGAGTTGCTTCAAAACGGGACGTTAATATAACTAAACTGAACTCAATGATTTACTTCGACAAGAAGTTTGATTACTCCATTCATTTCGATATAATCTGAAATTATTACAATGATATTTTTGTTCAAAATTTTTGAAATAGATAACGAATCGAAAAGTATCTGAAATTCCGGATTTATAAGGGTAAAAAATCCGGAATTCCCGATAAATTCTGAACGCAATCACCCCTTAAGTACTTCCCAATTAAAATCCGAATGAAACGGATCGGAAAGTCGTTCACTTATTTCCCGAAAATCTCTCAACAACTATCGGCACTCAAGTATTAAACAGTACAAAATAAGTGTCGGATGAAGTTACATTGGATCCCAACTCATCCCTTACGCGTTCTTCCCTCTTAATAAGCATTTCTCGCCGTATCCATCACTTAGCGGCCTGAACTCGAATTTTGGCAGCGTTACTTAATTAGGGCTGATATTTGGCGAGATCCAATATCGTCGCTTGTCGCAAAATCAGATGTAAATGAAGTTATAGGAGACTTTTCAATCACTGTCATTCCGCAGCCTCCCATAGTCTTAATTACTTCCGCTCTCCCGGGTAATGGTGTAACCATGAGAACCCGCCCAGGAACTCTAAAGGAACTCGAGCATCCATCACCGCTTAGTATTTATACGGGTTGTGCCCTCTCATTTATTCCCGATCCCTATTTCTATTTTCTTTTGCGCTTGAAGATATCGATCCAATTTTTTATTTTCTCGTATTCGAATTAACACAAAGATAAAATATTGTAGTAATCGTTGAAATATTCGATCTCGAGATATTGATGAATCTTCGTGGTTTAGACCTCCAAGACTCCGAAAAAAACATTTTTATACTACTTTAGAATTAAGAAATTAGAGTTTCTGCGATACCAATTTCTGTAATTTTAATAAGTTTTTCAAAAGTTTTTGAACGCAATTTGTAACGCTGCTTTTTATTGTTGTAAAGGCATTAAAATCAATATCAATATTTCTTCAAATCTTTTAGTCACGTGTTTTTTTTACCACTGTTAAAAGTGATTTCTTTGGACATTAACTTCAAAGTAAAATTTTCCCTTTCGCTTTCATTGACATGACTAGAAAATCGTCCGTCATAGTATGACGGGCGCAAATTGCGTCTTCATTCAAGAGATTTCCCTTCAAATTTGACGTGTTTAAATAGATATATATGCGAGAGAAATGTTTAACATTGACTGAAAACAAATAAAATAAACATATGTTTTATGACAGGAAATATTTTTTTTTATTTACATATTTCATTATTCAAAAAAGCTCTTGCTAAACAACATTCCGTGTGAAGTATTTTTAGTTGTTTAACAATTTTATTATAATTCAATAACCATGAAATTCTCAGCTTGTCAAACGTAAGTCAAAAGTTAAAATTTCAAAGGCATTCTTTTTCGAAATTCTAATCAAAACAAAGCACTTCTCTGCTTGTCAAACGTTGCCAAAAATATTATCAAATTATATCATCACGATTGCAATAAATAATCAGATGGCGTCCAAACTATATCACGCGCATGATATACCACTGACGCAATTGACTCCTTTTTATTAAAAAACGGAAATTAATTTGAAATATATTATTAATATCATTTAAAATTTCTCGGGAACTATTGATCCTAGCGAGATAAATTTTATATCAATCGATAGAAAATTTTATTTCACTATTTTAGAGCTATTCAATTTGAAATTAGAACGAAAATTACTCTTTTAAATTTAAAATTACTGAAATTTAGGTTCTCTAACAATGAAATAATGCTGTTTAACGTCTCGCAAGGCTATAACGTCTGGCACGAGTTTTATTGTTGGTGACGTCAGAGCGTTACCGAGAGACAGATTTAGGCTCTTATATTAGTAATAATGTTTTCAGGCTGGCATTATTTCTGTATAAAGAATAATATAAAAATTTTTATTCATAGAGTGCAACGACTGTTGCAATCAACTCAGGCAAAGACATACGAATGGAGCCCGAAACATCATGCTACGATGCTTTGGGCTAGAGGTTCGAAATCCCCCTCCCTATTTATTGGAGATTTTGCACGAATATTTAATCCAAACATTTTTTATTACACAATAATACGGTAATTGTATTTAATTTCTATATAATTATTTCACGACTTTCGTAAAAATACTAGAAGAACCCTCCTAATTTATAGAAAAGAGTTATAGGGCTAAAAATGGTCCTATATTATGCTAATTCATTTCATCTTTTTAAACAGTTTTATCTTTTGTTATATTTACGCTTTATCTAAAAATATTTCCATTAAAAACTAAGATATTTTTTATTACAATTTTAAAATTACCGCACATCTGGCGAAGCATAACCATATCTGGTTCTTTTATAATAAGACTTCAAATTCGAAACATCAAACCTCTTTTTCCTATAACTTTCCAAAATTGGGATGATGCATATGAACTAATAATATTGACTTTATTTATCATGTTATCGATATCATTGAAATGAACGAGTAAATGAGCGTTTAAATTTTGTGAACTTTACATGAGATTATGAATCCGAATTCACTTATTTAATATTATTTTTTTTAAGTCTTGTATTCAATAACAGGATGAGGTCTAATTTAAACAAATAAATTTAATCTACGAGTATTATCTCCTGCTAACAAGTAAAAATGCTAACTATTTCAAACAGCAGAATGAACGAGCGATTGTTCACGGAAGTTGATGCAATAATATTAATTTGATCGTCTGTATCTGGAACGCAAGTCTAGCCTTACTTCATGTAGTCTGCTATCCATTGCTTGTTTATCATTAATACAGATTCTATGGACTCTTCTTTAGCTGGTGTTTGAGATGTTTTTAATCGTCAGTGATGTCATAATCAATAGTTGGTGACTTAATACAAGACAAACAATGCGAAATCGTTTGCCGAAGACTGAATTAGCAATGCTATTGAAGAGAAACCTCATTTACTTCTTCCTCTACTAAAGAACGCTTTCTTTATGGCATCGTGGCGTGGATCCGTTTCTTTCACTAACGTAAAACCTTTATTTTTGTATTTCTTGAGATTTTTTTTTCATTCGACCAAAACTCTTCTCACGAGTAACTGTCCTTCAGAGCAAAAATGAATTCTTTTGTTTATCTTTCTTGTTACTTTCTCGTATACGAATATTGTAATCGACAAAAAATTCGAACTCCAGATTTTGACGAATCTCCACGTTTTAGACCTCCCTTAGTCCGAAAAACACAATTTTGGAATTATGTCTGTCTGTGTGTGTGTCTGTGAACACGATAACTC